>PISX010003394.1:0-138480 GCA_004024625.1 Mellivora capensis | reverse complement strand
CAGCTGAATTCCTCTTCCTTCTGTCTGGCGTCCAGAACTCACAACCAAATAAAAGAAGAGCTGCACTCAGCCGGCCGTTCCCACTACTGTGTGTGTGAAGGCAGCCTTGCCTCCCGCCCCCTGCCAGGCCCTCACCCCATCCCCCCGGGTAGTTACCAGGGACTCTTCCAGCAAATTCTCAGGGACCAAGAGGAGAATGGGGACACCACTCCTTACCCGCATCATTTCCCCACTGACCAAACCCTCTTCCTCCCAAATTCTTTGCTTGCCACTCCAAATTCCATATGACCAACAAATATTTTCTAGAAGCTTCATAATCGAAGGGGTTTGCATTTTTATAAAATATTACTAAGAAAATGTCAAAATTCTGTGCACTTCTTTTTTTTTTTTTAAGATTTTATTTATTTATCTGACAGACAGAGATCACAAGTAGGTAGAGAGGCAGGCAGAGAGAGAGGAGGAAGCAGACTCCCGCCAAGCAGAGAGCCTGATGCAGGCTCGATCCCAGGACCCTGGGATCATGACCTGAACCAAAGGCAGAGGCTTTAACCCACTGAGCCACCCAGGCGCCCCAAGGCTCTTTTTAAAAAGTGTATCCTTGGGGTCCCTGGGTGTCTCAGCCGGTTGGGTGTTTAGCTCTTAGTTTTGGATCAGGTCATGATCTCAGGGTTGTGGGATCAAGCCCCACGTCAGGCTCAGAGCTCAGAGGGGAGTTGGCTTAAGATTCTATCTCCCACGGGGTCTCTCTGCTCGGCGGGGAGCCTGCTTCCTCCTCTCTCTCTGCCTGCCTCTCTGCCTGCTTGTGATCTCTCTCTGTCAAATAAATAAATCTTAAAAAAAAAAAAAAGATTCTATCTCCCTGGGGCACCTGGGGGGCTCCATCGGTTAAGCCTCTGGCTACCGCTCAGCTCAGGATTCCGGGGTCTTGGGATCGAGCCCGTGTCTGGTCCCCTGCTCATCAAAGAGCCTGCTTCTCCCTCTCCCTGCCCCCCACCTTGTGCTCTATTTTGCGATCTCTTTCTCTCTCTCAGATAAATAAAATCTTAAAAAAAAAAAAGATTCTCTCTTTCTCTCCCTCTCCCCTCCCCAGCTCCCTCTTTAAAATAAAGGGAAAACCAAACCAAGACAGAAAAACTTTCATCCTTGTACAGAATGGCTCAAGGACCATGAATCCGTTCTGGATGCACTAGGACAAGGTACGTAAGACCTCAAGGAAATCCCGAGCCCAACAACGTGTCGGACTCCAGCAGTGGCGGGGCCGCCGTCTGGTCCGGACGCCGCCGTTCTGTGGCCAGAGCAGCCCCGCGTGCGTCTGGCGACCGCCGTTGCCGGGTGAGCACAGCCCCGACAAACACGACTGCGAGGGTTTGTGGACGGTTGCTGCGGAGTCTGTTTGGTTTCCAGAAGCAAGCAGCTTTCTTCTCTGGGCGTGGGGGGCCCACTGATGGAGTCCTGCCCCAGGCGGACCCAGCTCTTCCCCAGAGGAGGCCAGGTCAGGGCTGGGAAGTTCACTTTCTTCCACTTCCCCTTTCCCGGACTTGAAGGTCACCCCACTTTTCTTCTAGGACAAAAGCTCCAGCTTTTCCACTGAGACCCTGCGGTAGGACGAACTGTGTCCCCTGTTGTGGTCTTGGCCTTGGGGGTCAGGGCAGGGACCACAGAGGGGGTCAGGTGATGGGAAGTCACCAGGGCCATCTGGTCAGGCTGGGTCTAATCCCACACGCCTGGCTTCCTTGTAAATGGGGGCATCTGGACGGGGAGACACGGGCAGAGGGAGGCGCTGGGAGGCCCCAGGCTGGAGGTGGCGTCCACAGGCCAGAGACAGGCTTGGACCGGGTCTCTCCACCAGCCTCCGCAGGGACACCTTGACCTGGGGCCCTGGGGCTCTGGACCATGAGGCCATCCTTCCCCTGTCACTGCCCCGCAGGAGGCTTTTTCTGGGTGGCCCCGGCGAGCTGAGACGCACCGCGCCGTATCAGCAAACAAAGGTAACAGCCTCTCCCGTTCCCTGCGGAACTGAACTCACAGGACCCCCGGGCTCTACCCCGTCATTGTCACAGCTCGGTGGTCACGAAAGGAACCAGGGTCTGAACTCCTTCCTGGTCAGAGTTCTTCACGGTCGCCCTCCGGCCTCCTTGGTTCCCCACGCACCACCAGGCCCCCGGCCCGTTCCCCAGTTGCTCGCAACTGTCCCCCACTGCTGTCTTCATCCGCTGTCGCTCTCGCACGTTCAGCGGAACCTAAGGGACAGTCATGTTGCTGTTACTGCTAGCAGAGTGGCAGGTGGGCCGCAGGCCGAGTCCCCGGGCCAGCTCTCCTTCCATCCCGCCCTGCTGCTGGAAAGCATGGGGCTCCCGGAGGACGGACTCACCTTCCTGGCACCGGCATCCTGGGACCGGAGTCCCACACAAGCCCAGGGGTTCCTGGGACTTGGTCGGGAATGGCCCGTGGACGGCCACAGCCGTCTCCCCGCACCGGGGACTGAGCAGGCAGGCCCGCTGCCAGGTTCCGAGGTCAGGGCTCCGTCTCCTTGACCCACGCAGCTCACCCAGTCCTGCTGCGGGCTCAGTTCTGACCTGGTGCCTGGGGGCTGTGGTCCGTCCCCTCTGCAGGGACAGCAGGAGGTCAAGTCAGGGCACTGGACCCAAATGCTCAGGGGGACGGCTTCCAGGGCCCTGAGCCTCTGTCCCGCCCCCCAGTGTGACTCCCGTGGGCTGCTGTCCTCCAGGCCAACGGGTCTGGGGGACTGGTTACATGCACACGTGCACACACATGCACACACCGGCACACACCCACATCCATGCATGCACCAATAGCGACACGCTTACATGCATGTGCAAGCACTCACACTCACACATATACATGCACACACTCACATGCACACGCACACTGGCTCACACTTACACACACTGGCACACACATGAACAAACTGGCGCACGCACATAAACACATTCACACATAATGAACATGAGCAGCACCTGTACAACACTCACACATGCACACAGCGGCACACACCCAGACTCATGCACGCACACACGCAGGCACACTTACACACACATGCACACACGTGTGCTCACATACAAGCACACAGAGACACGCACACGTAACACCGTGCACACACAGGCAGCACCCGCACACGTGCGCACACACTTGTTTACACACACAATCACGACATTCAAGCACACGTGCACACATGTACAAACACACACGCACGCTACAGTTGCACTCAGCTTGCAGAGTGAACCCTGGTACCGCTCGTCCCAGCGGGGTCTGCACGGCGACAGCGCAGGCACGTTAACTTTAACCCGAGCCACGACTCCCTTTCACACCCTTGTACAAACAACTCTGGGAGTCCTGACTGTCACACCAGCCCCACGTCAACACCCACACATGATGAGGGTCCCGCACCCCGAAGGCAGCCACTGTCTGTCCGGAAGCGTCTCCCACATGACACAAGAGTGGAAACGGCCTGTGAAGTGTGTAGTCATTGCTGCCGCCGGGGAGGGCCACACCGCCTCCTGGAAGTCCTCTGGGCAGGGGTGGCCCGCTCTCCTGTCCCCGCGGGAGGGCCTCCTGCTGCACGGCGAGGCCCACCCGTCCTCTGGGAGCGGGAGCCCGGGCACAAGTGCGGGACGAGAGGCCGGGAGCGGCCGCGAGCAGACAGAGGACCGGCGCCAGCTTCCAGGGAGCTCCCCGAGACCCCGATCTGGGACACGGGCCTTCCTCCCACTGACACTTGTAGCTTTACTCCGCAATTTTTTTCTTTTTCTGTTCGTTGTGATTGTAGTAAAACATGTGAAATTTACCTCTGTGGCATTTTTAAGGGCACATTTTGGGTGGTGAGGACACTCACACTATCGTGCCACTGTCCACAGAACATTTCCCAGTTCCAAACGGAAACTGTCCCCATAAACACTAGTCCTGTCCCCTCTACTCTCTGTGAGTCTGACCACTCCAGGGACCTCGTGGGAGGAGATCACACAACACTTGTCCCCTTGGGACTGGCTGGCGTCCCTCAGCGACGAGCCCTCCGGGTTCACGCGTCCGTTCTGGAGCGAGCGTCAGAGTCCCGCCCTTGTCCTGCTCTCCTGGCCCGGAGGACTCGCTGCCAGGACGGCTCCGCCCTTCAGCCCCGCCCCCGCCCTCGGCAGGGGGTCAGAGCCCTGCCTCCCAGATGCCCCATCTTGGGCTCGTAGGCACGCGGCTCAGAGTAATCATGGGACAACCAGTGACTTTGTCCATTGCTCTGCTGGGGGGGGGACTCACAGGCAGAGACCCTGCTCCCCCTGCACTCTTGTCCCCCGAAACCGCAGGCTCCTCGAGGTCAGAGCACGGCCCCTCCCCCACGTATCCAAGGGAGAGGCTCTAAGCTGCCGCCTGCACCTTTGCCCGAGCCCCCACCAGGCAGAGGGTCACCCCCCAGCCGCCACACCAGACCTGCCCCCCCAATGCCTGGCCTCTTCCCCATACCCAGCGTCCAGGCTCTCCAGGCGAACCAGCTGAGCCCAGCCCAGCGGGGCCCTTCCCAGAGCACATGTGACTGTCCACTGGGGGCCTCTGGACCTTGGCGAGCATGGCAGATGGCAGACGGCGCCGGGTCAGGCACGGAGCCCACAGGCGGGCGGGGACAGAGCCCTTCCGGGAGGCCCTGGGCTTCAAAGGGCGGCTCGGCTGTGCTCCATGCCCACCCCGCCCATGCCTACCTGTGGCCTGGCCTGGCAAACCTGTTTGCCCTCCTGCCCTGACTCACTCACCCCGGTCTCCAGCCTCCCCACCCGCACAGGAAGCGCTCCCAAACCCCTCCCTGCAGCACCTCTGCAACTCCGCTCCTCCCCGCCAGGACAGAGGGGAAGCCATCTGCACCCAGTGCCATCTCCTGAGAAATCTCAACCCAGTGCCCTTGAAGAAAACCATCAACCCGGGTGGGCCTCCCTCTGCCCTGCCGGGCTGTTAGTCATTCACAGGTTAGCATGAATAAGCCGGCTTTGCTCTCCGGCTGGGACAGAGGGACCCATTCAGGGAGGAGCCCGGTACTTCCCAGGGAGCAGGTCTGGGTGGGGCCTGGCACGTAGGTCCCAGATTTCCCTGAGAAACACCTGGAGGTGATGAGGCCTCGGGTGGGGTGGGGAGAAGGGCGACGGGGGACAGGCCTCGGCTCTGCCGGTGCATCTCCTGCCTGGGGACTGCTCTTCCCAGGGGCCTGTCCACCTTGAGCCTCACGACCTACGTCCATCCCTTTCCGTCCCATGCCCAGGGACAGCATCCTCTGCTTCTCTTGGGGTCCGTGCCAGCCACGGGAGGGGTCCTGACTCAGACCAGCACCAACGACCCCTGGGCCTTGCTCCGGAATGTCCCCTTCAGCCGTTTGCCCAACAGGAATCCACAGTCCCCCCGGGTCCTCCTGTCAGCAGCGATCCCGCCCGGCTCCGGGAGCCGCTGCAGGTCCTGCGAGCAGAGACGCTGCCTTTGTTCCCGACGGTCTCTTCTCGGGGACCGAGGCACTCACTGCAGCGATGGCCAGCCGTGATGGCTCTGGGCCCTCAGCCTCGGAGTCCTCCTGCAGGGCTGTGGCCGGCTGAGCAGGTGGTGTCCTTGGGGGAGGTGGGGCTGAGGCAAGCTGCAGAACACTCTGGGCGCCATGCCCCCGCCATTGCTAGGAGGAAGGGGAGCCCGTCTCTGAGCCCGTCTTCTGCTGGCATCAGGAACCCAGGCCACTACCTGGTGAGCCCACCCGGGCTTGTCACTGTGGGTGAAGCCTTGTCCTTCTGTGTTCCCGGGGTGCAGATATGTGCAGGGAGGGACGACAGCATTCTTCTCCTGAGACGGCTGTGCAAGCAGGAGCATGAGCATGGGGGTTGACCTGCAGAAAGTTCTAGAACAAGATATAGACTCCAGGGCACAGAGCAGGCAAATCTGTGCTTCACACTTTGCCATGGCTGGTGGACCCACACCACCGGCCCTCAACAGAACCCAGAAAGACCATGTGGGCCCCAAGGGCTCCAGAGGGACGAGCCTCAGGCCCCATGGGAGGAGAGCAGAGGACAGGCTGCCTGCGGTGGGCCTGGCCTGCGCAGAGGCCGGCGGTTCCTAAAGCAGTTCATGGAGCAGAGCGTCTGAGCGCGTCTCGGTGAGAGCAACACCCACTGTCTGTGGGAAGCTGGGTCTCCGGAGAACAGCTTTCCTGTCCCGGCCAGCCCTGCCCACGCCTGCCGCCTTGGCCAGACCCAGCGTGGCCCCTAGCCCCGGACGCCCCACCTGTCCTGACCAGAACCAGCCTCCAGAAAGCTGAGGCCCTAGGGCAGGCGGGGGCGTCCCCTGGTGAACTGGCAGCTTCTTCAGACCCGAGTTCCCCTCCGAGTGGCACTTCCCTCGCTGGTGGCTTGTGCTGGGGACGGCCCATACCTCCTGGACCCCAGGTGCACCGCTGCCACTCCTGGCGTGGCCAGCGGCCCCCCAGCCGCCTGGACGGGATGCCCCGGTGGATTAAAGTGCTTGCAGACACCCTCTGATGTGCGTGTGACGTCTCCACCACCCCGAGGCTCTCAGAGCTCGGGGACGGAACAGCGTTCCCTGCTAGCGATTCAAAACCGAAGCCAAAGCCCTGTCCCCAAACTAAGAGCTAAGGTGGCAGCAAAAAGCCCAGAGAGGTCATTCCATCAGTCCCAAGGACAGGACATTCAAGGTCCTGGGAAGGAGGGACCCGGGCGACCGCTCATCCGGTGTCCGTCAGGGCGGCACCTTACACAGACGTGGCCATTCTCGAGGCCGGCGATGCCGAGTGTCTGGGCCTGGCCGGGGGTGAAGCCTGCCGGTCCCTCCCAGCGGCTTTCGGGAAATACAGATGTTTCTCTGAATCCCAAGAAAAATCCCTGGAGAAACTGGTAGAACAGGAAAAAGGACTACAATTCTCTTGCAAGAATTAGAACTTAGCCACACAAGGACACAGCTGGCTGGGAAGTCCCTGTTGTCAAGTGGAAAGGGGGAGCAGGACTGTACAGGGTGCTGTGGACGTTTTTGGGAACTGGGGCAGGTGGCATGGGACAGACAGCGACATGGGGCAGCCGCTGGGAGCGGCTGTCATGATGGAAATGTGTGATGGGGCCTTCGGCTGTCACTGTGGGTGATGCCTGCGTGGGACGCCAGCGCCGGGCGCCCCCCCCAGGCGGCACCGCTCAGACCCTGGAAGCCCCCATCCCACCCCCCACCCCCGCCCCAACAACGCGCTCCTGGACCCGCAGCGGGGGGGCGGGGGTCTGAATGCTGCCAGCCGGGCTGGAGCGCCGCCACGAAACGGAACTTTGTGGGTTTCCAAGATCATGAATCACGCGTCTGAGACACGGCGGCAGGATCTTAAGAAAGATAAAGGAACTCCAGCGCAGGCGGCCCCGAGCCCACCGAAACCACAGCGAACCTTGCGTTTTTGTGTCTTTTTCCAATACGACCTCGGATGTTTCCCTGTGACCGTGTCACAGAGAAACGAATCGCTCTCGTCGTCACGGGCCATCGGTGTTAGCTAAAGACGTGAAAATGGGGCACCTGGGGGGCTCAGCGGGTCAAGCCTTTGCCTTCAGCTCAGGTCATGATCTCGGGGTCCTGGGATCGAGCCCTGCATCGGGCTCTCTGCTCAGCGGGGAGCCTGCTTCCTCTCTCTCTCTGCCTGCTTGATCTCTGTCTGTCAAATAAATAAATGAGATTAAAAAAAAAAATAAAGACGTGAAAATACGGTGGGATGGAAAGGAAAAGGGCAGACTCGTGGGATTTCAGGAACCTGAGCAGCGGCTGGAATTCTGGCTTCTCCTTCCCGGATCCTGAAGACAGGCCGTGTCGGGGGCTCCAGGGCCCACCGGCGTCCTCCCCGCCTGGTGCTCCTGCCCCCTCCGCCGGCTTCGCTGCTCTGGACCCAGCCATGCCTGGCGTGGGTGAGGCGCTGGCACGTGGCGTGGGTGGATGTGGCCCTGCAGGAGGACACGTGGGGGACAGTGGTGGCAGCAGGTGCAATGGGGTGGGCAGGCGGCCAGCCGAGGCGGCGGCAGTCTACCAGGGCCCGGGGGGACATGGCTTCAGGACCACCGCGCAGGCCACCTAGAACCAGCCCCGCAGGGTCGGGGAGCCAGGGGACCTCAGGTCCGTCCCCGTAATGGGGCCACGGCCTGGGAGCAGCAGCTGTGTGCCGATGCTCAGGGTCCCCTCAGTGAGTTTCTCACACAGGCCGCCGGATCCTCTCGCTGCCCTTTTACAGACGGGAAACTGAGGCACAGGGGACCTACGTGAACTGCCCCGGAGCAGAGCTGACGAGCTTCCGTCTCCGGGCCGCAAGCTGCCTCTCCCACTGCGCCTCCCTAAACCCCTATCCCTCAGGCTGCAGCCCAGCCCCGGAGGGCCAGTCCCTTCCCACTAGCGTAACCCCCCAGGATGAGGGCCGCACCCTCACAGGGGCCTCTGATGGCTGCCCGGGCACAGACGTTCTAGAACGTAACCCTCAGGGGGGCTTTTCCGTCTCGGCTTTTGTGTTCTCGGCCCTCAAGCCTGCCCTCCCGCAGAGCACGGGCTCCTTCACACCGTGCTGGGCCGCTCAGGGGATCTGAGCGGGAACCACAGTAAACGGGTGTGGGCCCTTCTCTTGCCAGGCCACTTCCCCGGGGCTCCCCCGGCTGTCCCCCCACGGGCGGCCCCCGCCCCACAGTGTTGTGTGCTGCAAGGCCAGCTCCCCGGAGGCTCAGCAGAGGGCCTGGGAGCCCCCGCAGGCGGCCGCGTGCCCGGGGTCGGCCCTGTGGCCTGTGCCCAGCCTATCTGTGAAGGCCCCGACTTCATCTCCGCGCGGTCCCTCGGAGGTGGCCGGCCGAGGGGGACTCACACCCAGCTGCCCGAGGTCCGCGTGGACGCGCGGTGTTTGTGGTCACTGCACCCGCCCAGCTCCCAGTCAGTGACTGTGTGCGACACACACAGGGAGCCGGCGTCCAGCCCCTTCCACGTGTTAGGGGGCTGGCTCGGCAGCCCGAGCCCCAGGAGGGCCGGCCTCACGGAGCTGAGCCCAGGGAACCCTCCCCTCCACTCGCCTCCCTGCCTTCCCACCCCTGCGGGCCCAGGCCTGCAGGGAAGCATGGGCGCCCCAGGCTTGGGCTCTGGGGCTGGGGTGAAGCGGTTCAGCACGGCCCCCCCAGGCCCCCAGGTGGGTGGAGAGCGGGTGGGGGGGGTACTGGACGGGGCTCTCAGTCGGGCCGGTTCCAGGCCTGGCGGGCTCTCCCTGACACATAGCAACAGCCCACCCTCGCAGCCACCGGGGTCCCCTCTGTGCCCTTGGGCTGTGCCCCCCGATGAGAGGCCCGCCCTGGGAGACCCCTGCCCGCTGCCTCCAGCAGCCTCTGCCCAATCGCCTGGGGGTCTGCGGGCTCCAGGAGCCCATTCCTCCACTGAGGAGGTGCCTGGGAAGATGGGGACCCACAGAAGAAAAGCGGCTAGAGGGGCGCCAGCTGGCTCCATCAGTACGGCGCACGGCTCTTGATCTTGGGTTGGGAGTTCGAGCCCCATGTTGGATTAGAGATGACTTAGATATAAAATCTTAGGGTGCCTGGGTGGCTCAGTGGGTTGAGCCTCTGCCTTCAGCTCAGGTCATGATCTCAGCGTCCTGGGATCGAACCCCGCATCCGGCTCTCTGCTCAGCGGGGAGCCTGCTTCTTCCTCTGCCTCTCTCTCTCTCTCTCTCTGTCTCTGTCTCTGATGAATAAATAAAATCTTAAAAAAAGAAAGAAAAATCTTAAAAGAAAAAAAAAAAAGTGGCTTGAAAGACATCAAACACCGCATGGTGAACTGAAAGACCGCCAGGGGAGGAGAGGTCTCGTTTCTCTCCTTTTTTGAGGTTTTATTTATTTATCTGACAGTGAGAGACACAGTGAGAGAGGGAACACAGCGGGGCAGAGGGAGAGGGAGAAGCAGGCTCTCTACTGAGCAGGGAGCCCGATGCGGGGCTCCGTCCCAGGACCCTGGGATCACAACGCTGAGCCCCCCAGGCGCCCCAGAGGAGAGGTTTCACTGGCGGCCTCGGAGCTGGAGCCGGGCTTCCAGGAGCAGCTGAGGGCAGGCCAGGCCTCACGGGGCTTCCAGGGAAACGCCTTTGCTTTGGGGCAGGTCATCCAGGACCCCACCCCAACCCCCCACCTGTGCTCCGTCTTGTAATAAAAAGATTTTTATTTCTAAGTAACTCTCTTCCTGGGATTTCGGGGTGATAGCAGTCACGAGGCGAGGGCCAGCACGTCCCTCAGAGGGACAGGAAGGACGCAGTGCAGGTGCACGTGCGGGCGGCTCCGCTGCACAGGGTCTGCTGTCCACGTGGCAGGGGGGCGTGCCTTGGCCTTCGCCTGGGCGGGGGGCGGCCAGGGGAGGCTGGAAGGGCCTGCAGATGGTGTGCTCCTGACCACGGAGCCGTACCAGGCGCACCGTGGGGGCAGGAGGGTACGCACACTACCCCCCACTTACACCTGCTAAAGGGTGGCCCTGCCCAGGTGGGGAGGCGCTGGGGGCTGTGCTGGGCTTGAGAGGACCCCATGGACGGTGGAATTTGCGTTGGGGCCTGGCCTCACGATGACCCCTCCCTCCTCAGGGGCTGTGGACGCAGGGGAAGAGACACCACCTTGCCCAGAGGGCACCCCCCAGTATTGTTTGGTGGTGACTCGGGGCCTGTCCTCCCTCCAAGTGCCCCCTATCCTTCCATGGCTCTGCTTACCTTCTTCCTTCTTATCTCTAGCCTGCGAAGGCTCCAGGCTTACCCCCCGGGGCCCCGCCGGGCAAGCGGCCCAGGGCCACCTGGGCCGACAGAGCTGACCCCCAGGCTCGGGCTGTCTTCGCAAGACCCACGTGACATCTGCCACCCACTGCCTGGCCGGGCCAGACGGACCCGGGTGCTGCTCATGGGGCGAGTCTGCCGGCCTCCCGCACGACCCCGGGACGAGCTGGAGGCCACTACGGGACCCTGCGGGGCCAGGAGGGTCGGCTGTCCTGCCTGCCGGCCCTGCCCGCCCTGTTTACCGGCTATGGACAGAGGCCCTGTCTCCGCTGCGTCCCTCTGCTTTGGCTGCCTGTGCATGGGAACTCGCGTGGACAGCCTGGGCTAATGGCCACAGTTTACCGTCGGCCTGAAGGTCCCACCTAACGGGGCATCCCGCCCCTCAGGGTGGGGGGAGACGCGAGCTCCCACTGGGGCTGCTCCCCAGGCTCTGACTCCTGAACAGAGACTTCTGGAAAGTGGGGCCGCGCTTCCCCACTCGACCTGCACCGCGAGGGGCCCTCCCTGCCGCCGGCCCCCCTCCCCGCATCCCACAGCAGTGGGCACAGACAGCACATGGCTTACTGTGCCCGACGTTTTATCTTCCGTTCCGCAGAGGGCACACCGCGCGTCACAACCAGCAGGGTTGCGCTGCCGGGTGCCGACACCTGAAGCCTGCTGGCTGGCGGGATGACGAGCTCCGGCAGGGCCGGGCGTCCGGCAGGGAGGCGGAGAGCTGGGCTGCTGTGAGACCCCCTCCGTCCATTCACGTGGCCTCCTGCCCAGGGCACTGGGGGCTGGCTCTTCTGTGGTGGGGGTCCCGGCCTCGTGGCCAGCCCGCAGCATCCCCGGTTTTCATCCCTCGGATGCCAGGAGCACTTGCCCTCCCTGGCTGTGGCACCGAGAAGGGCCCCCAGCAGTGCCCAGGGCCATGGTCGGACCCCGTGTGACCCTCCGGGCAGTGGCAGAGGTGCCTGCATGCAGCAAGTCACGGCACCGTGGGCCCAGCTCCTGGCGCAGGGGAGGCTCTGCGGGACCTATGGGTTCTGGAAGGCCTGTCGGGGCTGCGCCTGAAGGAGAGCGGCATAGACCCCCCCCAGAACCAGCTGGGCCACACTGTCCTTGGCCAGGGGTGAGCCTGGGACGCCTGCCTCCAGCCCCCACCCCAGGCACAGCAAGCTGCAAATGGCTGTTTTGGTTCCCAGTTTCCTGACCCGCCCTGGGAGGCACCACCTGGTGGCCATCCTGGCCTGCATCGTGGGGGCGACTAGGCCGACTGCCCGCGGGCTGGAGCGGATCTGTCCCCTGTGCTGACCTTGGTGGCTCTGCCGAGTGTGGTCACTACCCAGTTCCAGGGTGACCTGGGGCTTGCTCCTCCGTCAGCTGGCGCGTGCTGCTTGTTTCCCAGTGTGGCTGAGAGCCTCGGACCCGCCACCCCCCACGGGGCCCAGAGCCCCCACTGTCCTACACCGGGCCCAGAGCCCCACATCCACACGGCCCGCCTGGGGCTGAGCCGTGGCCCGGGGCAGTGCCCGTCGCTGTCCACGGGTCTCCGGGCTCCGGACATGAGAGCCTCCCTTGAGACCCCGCACATGATGGTTTCTCACTTTCCGTCTCCTGCAGAGCTGGGCGCAGATGGCCCTCCTCGGGGCTGACAGAGGGGGACGGTCTGCGACCCCTCCTGGCTCTGGGGGTCCCCAGCGGAAGGGGCCCGTCATGTGAGGCCCGGTCGGCCGCCACTCTCCCAACCCATGGTGTCCCCCGCTCTGCTGGGGAAGGGCTGGGGGTCCCTGTGGGGACTGATCTCCTCCTGAGCCCACCAAGGGAGCAGCCTTCCTTCTACGGCGTCTGTTTCACAGGGCCATGTCACCAAGGGCCTGACGAGGAACTGGGGTATTTCTCTTCTGAACGCGGGTCCCTGTTCATGAGGCTGTCCCCCTCCTCTGAGAGGGCAGGGCTGCCTCCAGGTGGGGCCAAAGGTGTGGCTGATGGAGGGCCTCACCGTGGCCGCCCCCCCAAGCCCAGGACCCCAGGGAGGCCTGGGAAGGAGCATAGGGGACAAGGGCGAGGGGATGGGACTGGGAGGGTACCTGGGCCTGTTGCCGCATCACTTACTTGGCACCCGCACTGGAGTGGGGTCCTGCTGTGAGCTTGTCACCCAGCCCCACCCCCCGCCGTGCAGGCTGCACTCGGCCGGGGCTCATAAGTCTGAGTTTCTGGCTGGACGAGAAGGGGAATCGCCCAGCCCAGGGGCCCGGGGCGAGAGGGAGGGCCAAGGTCCTCCTCTCCCATGTGCCCCGCGCTCACACATGGACTGTGCCGGACACACCAGGATGGACAACAGCCCCCCAGCCTCTGCAGGGCCCCCGGGACACCTGGGCCCAAGGGCAGGAGGGCGGATGGAGGGCGGTGAGGTCACACTCGGGATGCAGGGGGAGGAGGGCGGACACCCAGCCCCGTCTCTCTGAAAACCGACTTCAAAGGAAGCAAATATGTCCGCTCCACAGGGCGTCGGAACTGCCGGGCCCAGGGTGTCACTGTCCCCGGGAAAGCCTGGCCCCGGAAGTTCTGACCGGACGTCCTGTGCCACCTCCTGGGGGAGGGTCCTCCCCTCCCTTTGAGCCCGTGCTGGTTCTGGCCAGGTCCAGGTGGAGTTCTGGGTGCACGTGTGTGCGCCGTGTGCATACACACATGTGTACGGAATGCGTGTGTCCACGGCTGCTGTGTGCGTGTTTGCATGCGGCCCCGGCGCCCCCTGCCGGCCACATCCGGAACGACGCACGGCAGCCCAGGCCGGGGTCTCTGGCAGGGAGGGTCGCGAGGCCGGGATAGGACGGCGGCAGCCCCTTCGCCACCAGCTCCCAGGTGAACAACGCTGCTGCGGGTCCGGGGCCAGCTAGACCCGCCTTCAGGACCACGGACGCACCTTCGCGGCCTCCTTCCCCCCGCGCCCCGCGTCTCTCTGGACCTGAGCCCCAGGTGTGGGGCCCTCCCAGCCCGGCTCCGGCACAGAACCGTCACCTTCCAGGAACGGCCGGACGTCCCTGCGGGGCCAAGACCCGAGTCCCCTTGCGGGGCCCCAGGAGCACAGGCTTCACACAGATGCCTCCTTGGGCTCAGGGATGGCTTCTGCCCCTTCTGAGCGTGAAGTCGCCTGCCGTCTCCCCTCTGGTCCTCAGTGGGTGCTGGCAGGCCGGGTCCCAGCACCTGGGGTGCGCCCTTCACCCGGCCCTGCTCTACCAGGCCCCTGCGTGCCTCCGTCCCTGACAGGGCCCGGCCCCCTTCCCTCTCGCAGGCAGGTAGCTGTGGGTGTCCGCCTCGTGGGCCACAGGCATGACCCTGTGCTGTGGGCTCAGGGGTAAACCGTGGACGTGACCCAACTCTGCGGCCACAATGTCGCCTGACCCTGGCCCAGGTCCTCCCTGAGCAGCACCAGACCAAGGACATCGAGTGTGTCATTCTCTCCTGGCTCCCGACACGGGTCTCCGGACAATGCCCATGTCCCCACAGGGGTCACCCCCCCACATGTACCCCAACGGCTGGATGGGCATGAGCCGAAGGCCCTGCTCTGCTGCAGAGAGTTACCTACAAACGGCGGGTCCCTCGTGGATGGGGACGAGCTCACGTCTGGAGGGCAGCTTGCAGTCCGGCCTCACACGCCTGCATGGCTCACGACTGCCTCTTGCGTCGCGAGCAAGCTCCTGGCCTCGACATTTGGGATGGGCTCCAAGGGACACAGAAGCCATCTCTCTGACTTCCTGTGGAGTCGCTGTTCCTGCCCAGCGGACGCCCTGTTCTCCCCGGGGGGCCTGGCCTGTGCCTCCGTGCCACCTGCCAGTGGCTCCTGCCCCCCGGAGTGTGTGCCTCCCACCCCTGCTCGTTGAAACTCAGGTGCCCTCTGGCCGGCACCTCCCCTGCCCTTCCACACCCCCAGTGCACACGGAGCCCCCCGGAGCCGCTGTCACTGTGCGTGCAGCTGGCGGCAAATAGTTGCTGCGGCCCTGCTGGTCATGGCTGTGGAAAGGGCCCTCCAGATGGCGGGGAGCACAGTGGCCACAGGCCCAGGCTGCGGAGCGTCTCCTTCACGGCCGTCGGGTGCTGCAGGAGGTCACGGGGGCCTCCTGGGTGTGGTCAGGGCGGTCAGCGCCCGCACCAGCACGGACACAAGCAGACGCCGTAGGGACCATGGCCCAGGCCTGAACCGCCCTGGCTGAGGCTCCGGGTCCTGCCCGCGCAGCTAAAGGGCTTGAGGTCCACATGGACGGTACGGGCGCCCACAGGTGCCCGTGGGAGGCCCGTCGGGTCCCAGCCCACGTGTTCCAAAGGTCTCAGGGACTGGAGGAATCTGGCAGCCGTCGGAATGTCCCTTGCCTGGACCTCGGGCTGGGCCGGATGATGTGTGCTAATGTGGTTGGGTACAGCAGTGCCCGTCTCTTGTGCCTGGGGCTTGGGGCTGCGGAATGAGCACGTGAGCTCAGCGAGGGGGATGCCATGTGCCTCCGAGACTAAGCCTGTAAAAACCCTGGCCCCCCGGGCTCCGGTGAGCTTCCCCGCCACAGGGGTCCAGCCCAGGGGCACCCGCAGGCTGGGGCTTCTCTGCCCAGCTCCGAGCCGCGTGCCTTCCCCTCCGTTGGTCTAACCTGCGCCCTCCCGGTGTAGTGAGCCTGGCTCCGGGAGGTGTGAGGGTCCATCCTGTGACCCCCCGGAGCCTGGGGGCAGTCTCGGGGACCCTGGCCAGATGGGAGAGGGTGTGGCCATGACTTCAAGGGGAGGAGGGGAGGTCCCAGCTTGAATGTGGGATCCCAGATGCTCACATGTTAGGAGACAGTCAGTGTGTTCCAGGAAGTAACAGATTAGTGACCCCGACGGCCCGGGGTGACCTCTTGTTATGAAACAGGATGCGTAGGTCTTTGATCCATAAAAATGTAAAAGATGAATTTCTCATCCTGTTTATTTCACGGTCTTTCTTTTTCTTGTTCCCATCCTACCCCATCTGCTTTCCTGCCTTCTTAGAAATATTTGCATCAACCACGCGCCAGGGGTCGTGCTAAGTGCTGGGTACGGCTGTGCGATTAGCTGTCAGAGACACCAGTGCCCGTCGGCCAGCACGTGGGGTTCCAGCTGTGCTCACCGTGGGGCAGGGGCCCGGCGGCGTGGTCTGGGCATGGGGGGCGCCCAGGGAGGGCATGGAGAGTGTGGTGGGGTGTTTGCATTTGGGTTGGGGAAGACGGACTTTGAAGAGCCCTGAAACAGCCAAGTGGGGCACCAAGGATGCACGAGGGAAGGAAGGGCGCAAAGGGAGGTCGAACCAAAGACCCACGTGTGAGACACCGGTGTGTGGACAGGACGTGGTGGCCGCTGGCACGGAACAGAGGCGGGCTAGGGCCGGCCCTGCAGGGGAGCCCAGCCACGTGGCCAGGGGACACAGCTGGAGGACAAAGGTCCCCATGACCTGCCAGAGCCAGGGTGTCCCAGGCACCAGAGTAAGGGCGGGGGCAGTCCAGTTGGTGGCCAGAGGTCAGAGGTCAGGTGCCAGCAAGAGGCTTCCTGTAGGCAGGGAAGGTGTCGGAGACTGGATGAGCCCGCGGGTGCCAGTGTGCTGTGTGCCCGGAAGACGCCGCGGGCTCACGGGGACACCGCGACGTTGACTTCTCACAGCTCTGGCCCCGGAAGCCCGGGACTGAGGGCACGGTGGACTGGGTGTCGGGTGAGCCTCTAACCGCTGGCGTCCCGTCGCGGGGTGCTCGGGGCGGCTCTGGCGTCTCCCTCTGACGTGGTTCAGCCCGTCGTGGGGCCCGCTGCAAGCACGCGGGGAGTCGTGTCTCCACAACCAGCTTTATTCAGCCGAACAGCAACATCACAGCAGGGTCACGGCTCTAAGCTCAACCACAGGGACGCCTGGGGGGCTCAGTCGTTAAGTGGCTCCCTTCAGCTCAGGTCCTGATCCCAGCGTCCTGGGATCAAAGCCCCTCATCAGGCTCTCTGCTTGGCAGGAAGCCTGCCTCGCCCTCTCCCACTCCCCCTGCCGTGTTCCCTCTCTCACTGTGTTTCTGTCAAATACGGGCGCCTGGGTCAAGCCTCTGCCTTCGGCTCAGGTCATGATCTCGGGGTCCTGGGATCGAGCCCCGCGTCGGGCTCTCTGCTCAGCGGGGAGCCTGCTTCCTCCTCTCCCTCTGCCTGCCTCTCTGCCTGCTTGTGATCTCTGTCTGTCAAATAAATGAATAAAATCTTTTAAAAAAAAGCAAACTCAGTGACATTTCCCGAGAGCTCACTTGGCTTCTGGCCCGTCACACAGCACAAGACGGAGCCACAGGGCAAACACGGGATGAGGATAAGAAGTGAACGAGCCACGCGCGAAGGCCGTGCGCGGGCGCGCAGGCGAGGGGCAGACCCGGCCGGGGAGGATCCCGGCTCCGTTAGAGACCCAGCGGGCACGGCCTGCGGGACAGTGGCCTGCGGGACGGTCCTGGGCGTGGTGGGACATGGCCGTGCGCGGGAGCCGCTCAGTCTCCTGCAGGAGGCGAGGCGGACGGGCAGCGTGGCAGGAAGAGGGCCTCCATGGACCCACGGCCGCCCAGGCGAGGGCAGAGACACGGAGGCCACGGGGAGTCAGCCGCGGCCGGATCGGCTTCCGTTAACACCGTCCCAGGCGCTACCTGTGCGCTGGGCACAATTTGGCCGAGAACCTAAAACTGCCCAGAAGTCTACTCGGAAGGAAGCAAAGATGCACCAATGAGCTTCTGTGGCTTTTGGGGTCATGTCAAAAACAGCTGATTTTCTCACCCATCAGCGGGTGGACATTTAGGTTTTCTCCATCTCTCAACACCCACACACCAGGCTCCTGAACTGTGCCCCCGTCTTGGCGTAAACCCGGGCCCGGGACTGCCGGCTCATCTGCTAACTGGGACGCGCCGAGCAGCGGAGGTGAAGGGAGTTTAAACTTGATCCAAGACGTTCCGTAAAAGCCTTTTGCTTTCTGTCCTGTCGTTCTAGGGCCAGTGTGTGAAGGAGACACAGCAGGACAGCCCCACTGGTTCTGCGACGAGGTTCAAGCTTCTCGACAGGTCACCAGCTCCTGACGGTGGCGGTGGCCCGGCGGGTGCTGTCACGGAGAGAAACCGGGACAGACTCTGAGGGGTCCAGGGGCGCACAGCATGAATCCCACAGCCCCACCCGCCACCACCAGAAGGCGTGCGTGGCCTGCGGACCCACCGAGGCCTGGCGGCCACCCGGCAACGGCGTCAGCGCCAGGGAGGGCAAGGAAGCCCCCTCCCTGCTGGGCACTCGGCCGCGGAGTCCCCACGAAAGGCACAGCACCCCAGAGGGGTCTGTCCTGGGGCCGGAAGGGCAGGGCGGCCTATGAAGAGAACCGACCTCTCACTGCTGTTGGCAAAGGGTTTCCCATTGGGGCCCGAGGGCTCACATCTGCGTGTTCACGGAGCCGCGTTACCTTGAAACCTGCTTCGGTTGGCAAAAAGGCTTTCTTGGTTCACAAAGCGACTTCACCCCACAGGATCACAGAGCAGCCGGCTGTGCGCTAGGCATTACTCCGGGTGTTGGCACAGGGCCGTCTACACAAAGTCCTACCCCCGTGACACCTACACGCTAGTGGGGAGGGGACAGAGGACGACGGCGTGGAGGCCATCACACATCAGACGGAACTAGTGCCGCCGAGGACGCTACAGGTAAGTGAGGACGGGCCACGAGGGGCACGGGGAGCGGCGGCAGTTTTTAGTAAGGGGTAAGGAAAGACGACACTGAGCAAAGAAGTGCCTGAAGAAAGTGAGGGGGCACCTGAGTGTCTGTGGTGAGAGCTTTCATGTACAGGGAAAGAGTGCAAAGGCCCTGAGGCCAGAGGCAGAAGCCAAAGCAGCCAGAGGAGCCCAGTGAGCAAGAGGGAGGGATCCAGGTACTGCCGCTGACGGCTTTGCCTCTGACTCTGGTGGAGGACGGCCGGCTTAGGATCCATGGTTTCCTTCGGCTACCGAGTTAAAAACAGACTGGAGGTGACCGAGGACAGGAGCAGGGGGGACCTCGGAGAGGCACCTGCAGAGCCAGGCAAACCCAGACTAGGGTTGACGGGAGGCGGCAGAACGTGGTGAGGAGGGGTCAGTCGGCCGTGGCAGGAGCAGTGCTGGCAGGAGGCGCAAGGCGGCAGGTGACCTGAGGCCCAGGTAGGGTTCGGCAGGTGTCTTGGGCTCACGGAGTCTGGGTCAAGGGGGCAGTGGAGGCACAGGGGAGTCCTGCGGACAGACGCGGTGTGTGAACTGCTGTCGGCGTCTGGACTGGGACCCCCAGATAGACCTGCTCGCGCGTGTGGGGGGGGTGGGAGCCACAAGGGGACCCTGCCCGGCCCGTCTCCCAGGAACCCTGCGTGGGGCACTTGCACTGGAGGGAACCAGCCCTGGCCCACAGCAGAGGGCCCAGTACTGCCCAGAACGGAGGAAACGGATCCCACACAGCTCGGGGGCCTGGGGACACCCTGCAGCCCTGCCCTGAAGTGCTTGTCAACTCAAGACTCTCGAAGTGACGTCATTGTTTCCTGACAGCTACCCAGGAAGGACTGTCTGGGACCCTTGAAGAAACGCAGACTGGTAAGCCCCCCCGGACCACCCTGTCCAAGCCGGGGGCCCGGATCCGCGGTGAGCCTGCGTTCCCTGACGGTGAAGGACGGACCTGCTCGGCGCTCCGGTTCCCAACTTCCCGGTTACAGGGCTCGCCTAGCTGCTCTGCTCCTTGGAGGGAAAGTACAGAGGTGCTGGGCTGAACGGTGGGCCCCCAGCAGAGGTCCGTGTCCTCACCCCTAGAGCCTGGGAAGGCAGCCTTTCGTGGGAAAGAGGACTTTGCAGGTGGGATCACGCATCTTGAGGTGGGGTCACTCTGGGTTCCTCGTGGGGCATGTGACAAGGGCAGGCAGAGGTCTGACGTGGGCAGGAGACACGGCCACGGCACGGGCGTGCCAGCAGCCACCAGGAGGGGAAGAGGCAGAGAACAGGATCCTCCCCAGGGGGAGCCAGGTTGGGACACCTCCGGGCCTCCCGCACAGAGGACAGAGGCTGCTGTTCCCGCCACGGGTCCGGGGTCATGTGACGGCAGCCACAGGAAGCTGATCAGACAGGAGATGAATGTTCGTAACGAACACGGGGCAATCCGTGCAGCGGGACCCTCCGGCTGGCTCTCCGCTCTCGGGTCTAGTCTGTCTGGCAGCCACTTACCGCCTCACCCCAACCGCTCCAGAGAGCACCGTGTCCAAGCAGAAGCTTCTGGAAAGCTCAGCAGGCCGCAGTCTCACCCAGAATCAGAATGTGTGCTCTTGCCCGCAGCTCTAGTGGTCGGCCCGCCGGAGCCACGAGAGGTGCTCAGACCCCATGTCCCCACTCGACCGCACACATGGTCTCACCTCCATGGCAAGCTCAAGGTCACCAGAAGGCTGCCCTCTGCTTTGACTCCGGAGGGAGGGAGAACACACGTGGCCCCGAGCCTCTGCAGGTGCGTCTGCTCCCCCACACTGACCCCAGAGCCCAGCGGGGAGGCCAGCAGTGCGGGCTCCGGGGTAAGGTGAACGGCCTTTCGGCTCACTAAGTGCTGACCGCGGAGGAGCCACACCCTGACTCACGCAGTGGGTTGTGCGTCGTCCCAGACACAAGCGAGGGATGCTCCTTTCCGAGGCGCGCTCAGAGAGCAAGCGGGGCGCTGTCCCCCGGCGGCAGGAGCGGGGGGGGAGGGAAGACAGACGGGGGACTGTCCTCTGCCCGCCTCTGCGGGGGATGCCGCGATGGCGCCCGACAGGGCAGCGAGCTGCTTCCTAAGGCCTGGGTCGGACGCCGTCGTCCGCTTCCGCAGTTGGTAGACGTGGCTTCAAACCACGTGAGACCAGGCTAAAGTGAGACTCTACTGCACGACCCTGCGTAACGCGGCTGGGAAGCCCAAGTACCTAACCATCCCCATTTCACACACCAGCGGAGGCACGAAGTACTCAGGCTCTGAGAACTCCCCTCAGAATCTTCTGGAAGCAGGGAGCTTTGCGTGGCCCACAGCCCTGGAGCCCACGGGAGTCTCCCACCTGCAGCCCACGTGGTCCTCTCAGCTCTCCAGCGCCTCCCGCAGGACTCGTTGAGGCCGCCGACTGCGGTGGCCGGCACAGCGCCGGGAGACGCCTCTGGACGACGACGAGAGCGCTCGCCGGCACACACCTTCGCCCACACCTTCGCCGGGGGACGGAGGCGTCGGGGAAGCCGCGTCCTGCCCGGTACCACGTGGCTGTGAGTTCAGACGGGTCACCCCTCACTTGGAATGCCTCCTGGGCCAGAACAGACAAGTTTCAAAGCACAGACTGTTTTCAGGTTCTGAGTTTCTGTCTTGGCTGCAAGAGATCAGCGGAGGAGCAGCTTTGGTCGGCTTCGTTAGGTTCTTTCTGCTTTATTTGCACCACCGGATGCCTTTGGCTGTTTCTCTCTCTTTAAAGTACGAGGCAGCTTCAGTACGAAATCCTGTCAGGCTCCCCACTCCCGTTGGGGAAGCTTCCAGAGCCCTTCCTGCGCTCCAAACCCCATGAGCATCCGCGGGTCTGCACGAGGCCCTGGCTTGGTTCCCCGTCGCTGCCGACCGTGTGCCTGTGCCCATGCGCGTGGCTGCCGCGGGCTCCGTGGGGCTCGGCCGGGCCGTGCAGAGGTGCTCACGCGAGTCGCCGGTGGGATGGTCACCGGCACCGAGGACGCCGGCCAGGATCTACCTGCAGGTGGGCGTGAGAAGCACCAGGACTAACGCCCCTTCCTCGGTGCTCCGGTTTTTGCGCACGAAACCGCTAGCAGCAAACACGGAGTAGGACACAACACAGCGAGGCACACGAAGCACTGAAGGAGGGCGAGTCTTCCGGCACTGGCTTTTCTTAAGTGTCTTGCTAACCGCGCGGAGAGCCGTGGGAAGGCGGCGTCCCTCCCGGGCGGGGGCTCTGGCCAGCAGCAGCAGCCCCGGGAAGGGCAGCCCAGCACACGCCGGGAGGGCACTCCCAGGTCTGCCGGGGGCAGCGCCTCTGTGCAGGGGCGGCGGGCTTCCTGCCCGGCCTGGCGGGGTCTCAGCATAGCAGCAGGCTGGCTACCTCATTACCTGACGTCACATGCACGCCTGGGGGAAACAACCGTTCCAGTAGCGAACCACAATGATTTCGGGTGACTCCAACACAATCTTGGGGAAAAAAACATTTAATGCAAATATTTAACCACTGAAACATACAAATAAATAAATAGCCTCAGGAGAGCTGAGAAAACCCAATTAAGTGTAACTGCCGCCTCCCTCCAGTCCCAGATAGTCCGCTTCCAAAGTACTGGTAACAAAACGCACGAACCAATATGCAGAGAAGGTACAGAACATCCGACGTAAACCAACCTAAAATAAAGATAAAACCAAGGACAAACCCTAGTTATTTTATTTCTGTTGATCAAGACTACAAATAGCATTTAAACACTTAATTTATTATTCAAATTATGAAATTATACATTTTGTTTTGATATGGTCATTGTCTTAAAAGTGTCATTCAGTTTCCCCGCATTTAAAAGCATATTGCTAATTCTGGTCAATTCCATAGGACAGCCCACAGCCCCAGTGACAGGAAACGCTAGGTGAGGCAGAGGGAGGTCAGAGCGAGAGCCCTCAGGCCCCCGGCGTCAGGGAGGGTCAGTCTGGCTCTCCCAGCGGCTGCTAGATGCACTCCCCACTCTCAGAGACCGAAATCACCCAGCAACAAGGTAGGTCCTGATAAAGTGCCTTTTGAAGAGAGAGTCACCACCACCCCTCCCCCCGGACACGCGACTGGGGCTGTCCAGTCTTCCTCCGAAGCAGCACCGTCGAGAAGCAGTGGGTGCAGAAGCCTGGCACGCTGCCCACGGACCGGGGAGAGGGGTGGGTGCGGCCCCGGGGTGCGGAGGGCAGCCGGCCTCGAGGTCCCGCCACAGCAGGCCATGCCCAGTGCAAAGCCGCAGCCCACCACTTTGGTTCAAGTGACTCAGATCGATGCCAGTGTCTGCTCTCCCCAAGCCGCCGCCGATCACAGGCCACACGTGCTGCGGGACAGGCGAGCCCCTCCCCTCTCCTGGGAGCCCGCAGCCGCGCCGTGGAGCTGGACACAGGAGGACGACGTCCGCCCGCACACACCCCCACACAGGAATAGCCGGACCGGCACGATGCGGTCAGTGGTAAACCGAAACAAGCATGCTAGTCCCGTTCAGGGGAATGGCTTAAAAAGCACAAATAAAATATTATCATTGCTGTGTATTTTCCAAACCTAACCACTTTGGGAAAAGGCAGCAGGAGAGAAGTGCCTTTAGTCTGAACAATCAGGACTGTAAACAATTCCGCCACACGAGAAGCAGGAGCCCCGAGAAGATGCGCCTCCAGCTGTCAGACTGGGCGTCTCTGCAGACGAGCACCTGCGCTGCCCCCCCCCCCCCCCCCCCCCCCCCCCCCCCCAGCTCAGGAAGGGCTCAAGTCCACAAGCAAAGCCAAAGCTTTTTCTTTGGTTAATTTCACTGAGTTGCCACTAGTCTTAAAACCGCGCTCCTCTCGGCACAGTCACTACAGTAGCCACACGGCACGTAACATTTGTGAGTCTACGTTGTCGGAAAAGCAGTGTCCATCTAAGTGAGTGACCATGACTTCACGGACCATCTGGAAAATGAGGAGGGGGAGGGAGGGACGGGGCGGGCAGGAGAGCTGCAGGAGTTCGGCCCCAGTGCCCCTGCGGCCGGGGGTGCTGCCCGCGGTGCGGGCCCTGGTCACTCCTCGGGGGGTGGCGCCCGCGTCCGCTCAGCTCAGCTCGAAGCCAGCAGCGCACTCGATGGCGTAGAGCAGCTTACTGCGCAGGAGTGACTCGTCGTAGAACTCGGGCAGCTTGAGCAGGTTCATGCAGGTGCTGGCCGTGGGCAGCCGTTCCAGGTCGGAGCCTCCGTTGTGAATGCAGAACGCGGGGTACAGCTCCTGAAAAGACAGCAGGGTGCAGGACGCGGCCTTAATGGGCAGCCCCTGGATGGACTTTTTAAAAGCACACAAAACCCGCCTGCTCCACACAGGAAAACGCCGTGGTCACATTTTCCCAAAGACATCTGGATTTTGATGGCGCTCCAGACTGAGCTCTGCGGCGTGGCAGATACTGGGCACCATGCTTCGTGCGTGAGAAAGGGCGAGAAGGACGTCCACTCACGGGAAACAGAACCTCTCCACTGAGCAGGGCCTCCATGGTTGTTTTAGTCTTTTAAAAATTTGTTTGAAATTCAAGAAGGTATGAGTGTGAAGACTTGAAGGCAGGCGGCTGTCGGCCTGTGTCAGAATAGACAGAAGCCCCCGGGGAAGGAGCAGGGCAGAGGGACAGTGGCAGAGCACATCTTCTCCAAACTCAGAGCCACACGGATGTCCCAACAGAAAAAAAACCCAAAAACCAAACTAAAAAAACAAATTCATTCAAACAAGGAGGAAAACAGTGATCTTAAAATATTGAAAGCAAAATGAAACAAAGGAACCTATACATTGGTGGCTTAATCACACAGCGAGGCATTGTTCTGGGTGGTTTTCTTTTTCTTTTTTTTCTTTTTAATAGATTTTATTTATGGGCACCTGGGTGGCTCAGTCAGTTAAAGTGTCTGCCTTCAGCGCAGGTCATGATCCCAGGGTCATAAGATCGAGCCCCGCATCGGGCTCCTTGCTTGGCTGGGAGCCTGTTTCTCCCTTTCCCTCTGCCCTGCTTGTGTTCCCTCTCTCGCTGTGTCTCTGTCAAATAAATAGATAACATCTATTAAAAAAAATTTAAAACTCCGTTATGAAGAACTGAGAAGATAAACCAGAGGATGAAAAGTCCAGCTCCAGGACAAAAGTCCGTATTGTTTACAACTTCACGTCAGTTGGGACAGCTACCATCAGAAAACCAGAAAGTGGGGGTGCCTGGGGGGTCAGTCGTTCAGCGTCTGCCTTCAGCTCAGGTCATGATCCCAGGGTCCTGGGGTCGAGCCCCACGTCAGGCTCTCTGCTCGGCGGGGAGCCTACTCCCCCCCGCCCCCCGCCTACTTGTGGTCTCTCTCTCTCTGTCAAATAAATCAATAAAATCTTAAAAAAAATAAAGTTATAAAAAAAAGATTTTATTGATTTGAGAGAGAGGGCTCGAACATGAGCAGGGAGCCCACCAGGCGCCCCCGCCCGTCCCCGGGCTGTTGTTCTGAAGCCACGCGGTGTTCCGTAGAACTGGTGACCGTCTACACAGAACGCCCCGGATTGTGGGACCCGAGAACTCACCAGGAGATGAAGCAAAGGAGCAAATGAAAACCACAGCTATCACCAGTAAAACAAAATCCAAATGTAAAATAAAAAATAAAAACCTTGGAAAACTAAATTTGAATTGGAAATGTCAGTCTGAACTCGTGATGTGATTTTCTCTTGGGGGAAAAACCCACCCGTCTGCGAGCGCTGTCCGCGGCGTCCAAGCCCGGAAACAACGACCTCGTGCGACGACGAACAGCCCGACGCGCGGGTTTCGGCTTCTGCAGACCCACTTCTCCCAGGAAGGAGCCGGGGCTCCCCACGGAGCCAGGAGACCCACCTGCCAGCCCAGAAAGCAGCCCCACAGGCCCCGGCAGCGGCCCCGAACGCAGCCCCCGCCCGCAGGCGCTCGCTCTGAGGGCAGGGGACGCCTGCAGCGACCGAGGCACGCGGCGTGGTGACGGCTCCTGTGCAACGCAGACACGTTACCCACGCGATGTTACTGCCAGAAAGAGAAATTCAGGTCCGGAGGCTGCGGACCCTCCAGTGACCAGGTTCACAGCACAGACAGAGGAGCGACCCTGCCGCTCGTGAACTCAGGGACCAGGGACAAGAGAAGGGGGCGGCAGACAGGTGGCTCGCTTGTCCCAGGGGCGCTGGCGGACAAACTCTCCCCAGCCTGGCCGCCGGGCCCCGGGCGCCGCGCTGGGGTCTTCCGCACCGGCCCCCGGAGATCTGAGCACCGGCGAGAGAACAGCTCCTCCCTCCCCACTCTAGGTCGCGGGACGTCAGCTCCGGACACTGTCGTGGGCCTCGGTCACTGTCCACGCGCTCCTGTCTCCACGCTCTTCCCTCCTGCTTTTCTGCGGCTGTGCGCGACCTACCGGCTGTGACGCGGCCCCGCTGGCCCATGGATGGTCACGTCACGTCACTTCTTCATTTTACAAATAAAAAGGGGTGGGGGACGGACTACGTCCCCTCACCCCCGTGCGGGCGTGTGTGCCCGCGGGTAAGCCGACCAGGCAGGCCGTGCGCGGAGCTCTGCGGCGGCCACGGCAACCGCGCCCGCTCCCACTCGCACAAGCTGCGCCCGGCCTCGGTGCGGTCTGCGTGTTCGCCGGCAACAGGAGCCCGATGACGTGGCAATGGCCTTCGTCCCCAAAGCCTGACTCTGCCAATGCTCGGGCAAGCGTGGTTTTAGCTCCGGTGCTAAGGGATTTCAGACACGCGGCCAGAGCCTGCACCCCTCACTGCACCAGGAAACGGGGCCCAGGAAAGCAAAACGGCCCCCCACAGGCGCCTGGCCGGTACCTGGAATAGATGGTTTCTCCTCGGGCTCAGTGCCCTGCGCACCTGTCACAGGCCTCCTCAGAGCTGTGACAAGACACCTATGCTTCCAACACCAGAGCGAAAGCTCACTCCGACAGCGGCGGGCACCTTCTCGCGCAATCCCCGCGCCGAGTCCCCGCGAGGCCAGCCTGGCGCGGGCGCGGGAAGCCTGCGCGCACAGCCCTGACCTCCCTCCCAGGACGGCGTCCTAAGCAGACGGTCCAAGACACGGATCATGACTCAGCACAAGGAGGCTCCCAGCCTCGTAAGGAAGGAAGAGTGGTAACCACTAAGAAGGGACAGGAAGTCGATCGTGGTAAATTTGCCAAGATGGGACATTACGAAATTTATTAAAAATATTTCAAGTATCTGCTTCCCCCCTCTCTCTGCCTGCCTCTCTGCCTACCTGTGATCACTCTCTCTGTCAAATAAATAAAATCTTAAAAAAAAATTTCAAAGATGTTTTAATATGAAGAAAAATGATCCTGATGTAACGTTGAGTGAAAAAAAGCCTATAGAACTGAGCCACATTTTGCTTAAATTATATTCAAGAATTATGATCAAAGAGCACAGAAAATAATTCCCTACGAACCACCATTATGGAACTGAGAGAACAAAATTGGAGCCATGTCCCTGCTCAAATGGGGGCCCTGGGAGGCGCCTGCACCCCGTCGCCGACCCAGACGGCTTCGCGGCGGGTTTTGCCTCGTTTGCTGAATTTAGACGGACCTCACGACGCGGGCGCGGCGCAGCCTGCGGACTGACACGCTGCTCACCAGCCTGGGTGCGCTTTCGCTGCTAAATTGGAAGCGTCATTTAAACAGTATATGTGGCATATAGCACGTGTTCAAACCACTGTCTTTTAAAAAATTATAGTTTATATGCCATTTTAAGTGTCTCATAAAAGCATCAGAACAGGAACCAAAAGAGAAACAGAAAGCACATTAATTACATTTATTATTTCACATCCTGACATGAGGCGCAGTTAACTTTCTCAAATGCTTGAATAATCTAAGATGAAAACATCCCAGTTTTGGAATACAAAGGACCTCTGAAGGCAGAGTCGGGGCGGGCACAGGGAAGGTGAGTGAGCGGCTAAATGGGGGGAGCCTGAGACACATTTTGAATTAAATGCCCCATTTTAGCGTTTCTTTCATAATGTTAATTGAATTTCCTACTTGGAGTCTTAAAAGTAAAAAAAATGAAGTTCTTCATTGAAATCTGAGTCAAGGGCACTGCATCGCGCATAATTAAATAGAGCACAACGGGAATTTGCATTAATTCAGAGTGAGAAAAATCATCAATTTGTTACGTGGCCCGATGCAACTTAACAATTTTCTACAGAGCTTTAATGATTTTTTTGTCTGTAACAATCACATTCACTGAACATATTAAACTTTAATTAGCTTTAGCAGACGCTATTCTTCTCCAATAATGCAGCACTGAGTTTTGTAACTTTAAATTATGCAGGTTTGCCTTTGTTTCTTACGGCACTTGGACTGAAGGACACTCTTGCCGGGCCTGCCTAGCCAACTGGAAAGCACAAATATTAAGGTGATTTTTTCCACTCTGGAGTCTAACTTAGGACAAATGCAAAGATATCTGAAAACTCTAAATTAAATTTTACATTTAATATATTTTAGATCCTTGGAAAAAAATCTAAACTAGGAAGACTGTCCTAGTTTTTTTCATGGTCCAATGACAGCTCAGTCATGACTGTGTGTGGTCACTAAGGGGGACCAGAGCGTTCTCACTATGACTCCATGTGTCAGAGAGAGAGAGAGTGCAAGCAGGGGGAGTGGCAGGCTGAGGGAGAGGGAGAAGCGGGCTTCCTGCAGAGCAGGGAGCCTGATGTAGGACTCGATCCCAGGACCCTGGGACCATGACCTGAGTCGAAGGCAGACACTTAATGACTGAGCCCCCCAGCTGCCTCTCTATGTGGGATTTTAAAACCTAATGTAAAGCCCCTCACTTCTCCTTTCCTTTAAACTTGCAACACTCTCTCAGGCCTTTTAACACATTCTCCTCCAGTTCCCAAATCTCTGGAACCTTCCCCTTCCAGCAACACCTCTAATTCTTACCGGCCCTTGACGAAATTAGTCAGGAGCCGGCAGAAATCTCTGGGTCCTCCTCTCAGTTTTGATGGGGGTAGGCCTTCCAAATCTCCTTTCACGGAACTAGGACCTTACTTTCCTTATGTCTAGGTTTGGTGTCATTTTGAAACTGGAAGATTCTAGAAGCTTGGTCTCTCCCAATAAAAGCTGATAAAACTACCTGATCCTCAACAGACGAATGGATAAAGAAGATGTGGTATATATACACGATGGAATACTATGCAGCCATCAAAAGAAATGAAGTCTTGCCATTCGCAACGACATGGATGGAACTAGAGGGTATCATGCTTAGTGAAATAAGTCAATCAGAGAAAGACAATTATCATATGATCTCCCTGATATGAGGAAGTAGAGATGCAACATGGGGGACTAGGGGGGCAGAAAAAGAAGAAAAGAAACAAGATGGGATTGGGAGGGAGACAAACCATAAGTGACTCAATCTCACAAAACAAACTGAGGGCTGCTGGGGGGAGGGGGTCGGGAAAGGGGGGTGGGGTAATGGACATTGGGGAGGGTATGTGCTATGGTGAGTGCTGTGAAGTGTGTAAACCTGGCGATTCACAGACATGTACCCCTGGGGATAAAAATACATTATATGTTTATAAAAAACAAAACAAAACAAAACACCTACCTGATCGTTACTACAATCTTAGCCTGTATCATATGACTGTTTACATGACCAGGTGATAATATCTGGCCCCCAGAAGGCCCTTCCCTTGGTCCCACCGGTTGGCGCAACGCCCCCTCAACTCTTCCTGCTCTCCAGGCCCCAACAGGGCAACACCCCCAGACTTCACGACATGCCCATGGGGAACCAAACAGCAAAGCTGTGTTTCTTCCAGGCTGTTGCCTGTTTTTTCCTCAGATTCACTGAGGCCCATTTTCCTGTGGCGTCACGTGGGCCAGTGCTCGACACGGGCAGCTGGCCCATCCAGGGCCGGTTCCACAGGGGCCTGAAACATCGCTCACTTTCTGAGTCCCGGCTGAGCTGTGCTGCTTGTCTGCAGCAGGGTTTTTTAACCCCGTCTGGAAGTTCTCCCCTTAACAGATGAGTTTATTCTGCGCCCCTTGTTGTAGTGGTCCAGCTCTCTCGTGAACGTCCCGTGTCTGCTGCAGGATTCTGTGTGTGACGGACGAAGTGGCTCCGCTTGCCTTGCTGGGCTTACTTCCCTCCTCTGGCGCTTTGCAGAGTGATTTTTAGTTCTGGTGTCGCTGAAAATGACTCACCGCTTCCAAGCTACAGCAGCGTCCGTCGCGTGACTCCTGCCGGCACGCTCGCCCCCTCCCGCTTCTCCCCTCCACGGCTCTGGCCCGGGCGGTCCCACTGGGTGCCGCACGGAGCTACTGACAGTCAACTTCTTTTTTTTTTTTTTTTAAGACTTCTAAAAAAATTTTTTCTTTAAGATTTTATTCATTCATTTGACAGAGATCAGAGGCAGGCAGAGAGAGAGAGCACGAAGCAGGCTCCCCACAGAACAGAGAGTCCGACGTGGGGCTTGATCCCAGGACCCTGGGATCATGACCTGAGCCGAAGGCAGAGGCTTCACCCACTGAGTCCCCCAGGCGCCCCTCAGAGTAAAAATTTAAAGAATTACTCCCATCGTACAGCTCCCGGATGGAAGGCTCCCGGATGGCTCATGCCTCTCCGTAAGTCACAGCGGCACGGCAGGACCCCTGCTTCTCGAAAGCGACACTCCTCCCATCACACACACACTGTGTATTTTAAACGACTGATGTTGCTTTATTTTAATTGACAACGAATAAGGGAACCACTAACTGTCCCCTAAGTTTAACTGTTGAAAATAGTAAGTTGAATAATGAGGTAATCGTCAATTATCGAACTGGTAAGTAACACAAAGTAAGTGACAGGGAGCACCGGGGAGCCACACGGCCCTGACCCCTCGGACCACGGCGCCCGCAGCCCACCAGCCCGCGCAGGCAGAGGTCTCGCTCGCGCCCACCTGTCCTGGGCAGCGCCTTCCCACCACGAGGCCCTCCTCTGCGGAGCGCGGGGCCCAGAGCTGCGGAAGGTGCAGGTACCCGGGATCCCGGGATGGTCTCCGCCCGGCGGGGTGCAGCGGCCCCGCCCCCCCCCCCCCCCCCCCCCCCCCCCCCCCCCCCCCCCCCCCCCCCCCCCCCCCCCCCCCCCCCCCCCCCCCCCCCCCCCCCCCCCCCCCCCCCCCCCCCCCCCCCCCCCCCCCCCCCCCCCCCCCCCCGTTTTGGCGCGTCCCGCGGCCCCAGCCCGGCCGCCCCAGCCCGCCCCAGCCCGCCCGGCCGCGGGGCCCCTACCTTGAAGCCCAGCAGCGGCGGGCGGGAGCAGCTGGTGACGAACTTGAGCAGCTTGCGCTTCTCCTCGTCCGTGAAGCCCTCCACCACCCTCCAGAAGACTCTGATGACCGGGTGGTCGGCCGAGTAGCCTCCTGCGGGGCGAGAACAGGCGCGTCAGCGCGGGCGCGGGGCTCCCCAGGGGCGTGGGGCTCGGACCTCCTGCCCCGGGGGGCCGGAGCCACGCGGAGCGCGGGCGCAAGCGGCGCCGCACAGGGGCCCGAGCGTTACCAACCGGCCCCCAGGGGCAGAGCCGTCTCCGTCCCGCCTGCCGGGCAGCGAGCCCCGCGCGCACCACACCTGCTCTCGGCGCGGGGGCCGCTTCCGGCCCTTCACCTGGTTAAGGGCTTCCTAAAACTGAAATAATCGCTCTATATTGTCCCCCTGTCGTTAATACGCTACAGAGATAACATCGATAAAATATCTTAAGTGCATTAATTGGCACCAAAATGAATATGATAATATTTTAAAGCCTATTTACTGGAATAGCGAAGATCATTAAGGGTCTGAGCTTCCAGTGCGAACCGGGTGGTGCAAACAGCCCAAGACAGCTTCTTGGCAAAGGAGAGGCTGGACTGATTCCCTTTCTGTAAACCGATGACTTGAGAGTGGGCACAGAGTGGCCTTAGGCATTCGCTGCCTTCACATAAACGTCCGAGTTCAAACTCACAGCAGTAAGAACTAAGGACGGAAAGGGGAGATACGGCATGCGTTTACGTACAGTAAGTGGGCGTGCACTTACATATTCGTGCCAGTGTCAGCTCAGACGCTTGCAACCCCGGCCGCACCCCTCCCCCCGACACCCCCACCTTCTCACACGAATCCCACGTTCCCCACGGACCACCGAGGGCTGCGGGCTCCGCATGTGCGCTCCCAGGGGGGCTGGTGCACGGGGGGGAACAAGCCCGAGATGGGGCCTTCACCGGCACCAGCTCCAGACCCCGCCAGAGTGACCTTGCCGGAAAGCTGGGGAAACAGGACTGAGAAGTCTGCATGGGGTTCTTTCTTCAAATCACACATTTCACCATTTAAACTATCTTTTTTAAAAGATTTTATTTGAGAGAGAGTGAGAGTCAAAGAGTGGGAGGTATTTCATATAAGTTGAGTCATACCACATACGTCCTGTTTTGTGCCTGGCTTATTTCACTTGGGATGACGTTTCGAGACGTATCAGAACTTCGTTCCTGTCGAAGACTCGCCGACACCCCCTGCTGCGCACAGACCACACCTGCTCCTCCATTCACCTGCAGGACGCCGATCGGGAGGTCCCCCTCTGGGCCCCTGTGAATGATGCTGTGTGAACCCCCGCGCACAAGTACGTGTTCAGTCCCTGCTTCCAATGCCCTCGGGTACACACGTGAGAGCAGAATTGCTGGGCCTGATGGTAAGTCTGTGTTTAGCTTCCTGGGGAGCCACCGGACCAGTTTCCATAGTGGCTACTTTACAGGCCAGCAACCAGCAAGGGTTTCAATTTCTCCACATCCTTGACCACACTTGTTACTCTCTACATGGTGCCTGTGTGAGTCGTGTTCATGGACGGGTGACCTGTTTCACTGTTGTCTCATCTGCATCTCCCTAACGACTGGTCACATTTGGGTATCTTCTTTAGAAAAATGTCTATTCACGTCCTTCTCCCATTTGTGACTTGGCTTGTCTTCTTGTTGAGTTGTAAGAGTTCTTTATATATTCTGAACACATATACATGATTTCCAAATATTCTCCCCTTTTATAGGTTGGTCTTTTTACTTTCTTGATAATGTCTTTTGATATACAAAGTCTGTAATTTTGATGAAGTCCCGTTTCTTTTTTCTTTTTATAGCTTATGCTTTTGCATCATATCTAGGAATCCAAAGTCAAATCCAAGATCATAAAGACTTACCCCTTTTCTCCTAAGAGCTTTATGCTTTTAGGTCCTACATTAAGGTTGCTGACCCATTTGGAGTTCACTTTTGTATACGGTGTGAGGTAGGAGTACAGCCACTTTTTAACTCATGGTCAACTTTTGCAAAGAGCCTCAACCATTTTACGTGCAGTCAAGAGGGTTCCAATTTCTCCATGTACTCACCAGCACCTGGCACTCGTCTACCTTTCTGATTACAGTCTTTCCAGTGGGTACATGGTATTCTCTCATCAGATCTGACTTTGTGTCGAACAGCTGCTCCTGTGCTAATTTGCTTATTGGCCATTTATACGTATGTTCTTAGGTGAAACTTTTTTTTGGCCATGTTCTAAATTCAACTGCTTGTCCAACTAAGTTGTAAACAATCTTTATATATATTATACATATCACCTGAACATGGTTTCTTCCAATCTGTGGCTTGCTTTTTCATTTTCTTAATAGTATCTTCTGAAGCACAAAAGCTTTAATTTTGAGGAAGTCCAATTTTCTTTCGATTTCTTTTTTCTGGCTCATGCTTTTGGTGTACAACCAAAAACTCCGTCCAATCCAAAGGCCATGCAGATTTTCTCCTTTATGTTCTTTTAGAGCTTTTATAGTTTGGGCTGTTACTTACGGGGCTCCCATCCCGTTGAGCTCATATTCTGCACGTGTGAGGTAACTGAAGCTCACGGTTTTCCATGTGAATGTTGTCCCAGGACTGCCGTACCATCAAGTGAATGGTCAACGGATCGTAAACATGCAGATTTGCTTCTGAACCCGATTCTGTCCCATCGATCAGTGTGCCAGTCCTGGTGCCAATCCCACAATGTCCTGACCACTGCGGCCAAAGTAAGTTTTAAATCCAGTGTAACTCCCATAACTTGCTCTTCTGCAAAACTGTCTCGGCTATTTTGGGTCCTTTCCATTTCGAAATGAACTTAAAAATCAGCCCGTGTGTTTCCACCGACAGGCCTGCTGGGATTTTGGTAGGGCTGCATGGAATCTGTCGATGAACATTGGGCGATACGGAGTGTCCGACCCGTGACGCCGGGCTGTCCCCTCTTCCTCTCTGCGGTGGTGTGTGCGCCGCAGCGAACCGGTCCTGCGCGTACACTCGCTTGGCTGCTTCTGCACTGTCTTCTTCTTTTTGCCGTTACCCCGAATGAAACTGCTTAGTTAATTCTGTTCTCAGATTGTGTGTGAGACCGACATTGGTTCGTGGTACTGATTTGTGCTGAAATGGTTTTTTAGTTCTCATTTTGTTTTTCTGTCAAGCTATCTATGAAGAAAACTGGTTTTACTTCCTTTTTGGGGGTGGAGGGGCGGAGAGGAGGGGGAGAGAGAATCTTAAGTAGGTTCTACACCTGGCGTGGAGCCCTCCGTGGGGCTTGAACTTACGACCCTGAGATCATGACCTGAGCCGGAACCAGGAGTCGGAGATACCTGGCCAACTGAGCCACCCGGGCGCCCACAGTTTCACTTCTTTCACTTTTCTTTTCCAACCTGGACGTTTTTCTCTTTCCCTTCCTACCTCCTGCCTTACTGCACTAGCTAGAAACCACGTTCCCGTGCCTCTGACGTAGGCAGGCAGCATTTAACCTTCCCCAGGGTGCCGGCAGCTCTGACGTGCCGTGCATGTCCGCTCTCAGGGCGAGAAAGTTCCCTCCTGTTCTAGTTTCCTGAGGGTTTTCACCCCAAATGGGTAGGAGACGCTTAGATGCGCCAGAGCTGCACTCGCTTTTTCCTTTCTCTTCTGCCTCGACTGAGATGACTCTGTGGGTCCTGTTCTCTGCACGTTACGTGAACACGTTTCAGATGTTAGATTAACTGTGCATTCATGGGGTAGGTGCTACTTAGCTGCTGGATTCAGGCTGCTAATATTCTGAGGACTTTGGATCTTTGTTCCTGAGGGATATTAATTTGTTAGTTTCTTGTGTTATTTTCGTCTGCTTTTGGTATGAGGCTAGTAGTGACCTTTGAGGAGAGAAATCCTCTCCTCACTCAGCTGTAGCTGGAATTCCTACACAGGGTATGGTTTTAAGGCCTAAATACTGTTCTGGGAGAAATACTCATTTCATAATATTTAGAAACAGAGAAGAACAATGAAAAAAAGTCACTTGTAATTTTGTTAATTATAAATGACTATTACTATTTTATGAAAATGAAGTGACTTTAAATTTTTTTCTGATTTTTAATTTTTTAAAAAGATTTTATTTATTTATTTGACAGATCACAAGTAGGCAGAGAGGCCAGCAGAGAGAGGGGAAAGCAGGCTCCCCGCTGAGCAGAGAGCCCGATGTGGGGCTCGATCCCAGGACCCTGGGACCACGACCTGAGCCAAAGGCAGATGCTTAACCCACTGAGCCACCCAGGCGCCCCCTAATTTTTAGTTTTTTAAAGTAGGCTCCACACCCAATGTGGGGCTCAACTCATGACCCTGAGAGATCAAAAGTTGCATGCTCCACTGAGGGAGACAGCCGGGTGCCCCAACACTGGAATGACTCTGTAGTTCTCTTGGTCTTGAAAAGCGAATTATGCAGCGTGTACCAGATAATAAGGAAAAGGAGTGGGCACTGCACAGCAGAGAAGGGCCTCACGCCCGCGACCACGTGCCACTCTTGCTTGGTCCTACCAGACCCCAGCCGCAGAGACGTGGTTTCACACGCACTCATTGTATCGTCACATTTACTTGAGGATATGTCTACATTTTCTAAGATATACAAAACATTTTTAATATTATATTTCGTTTTTTAAAACGTAATCTCTATTCCCAAGGTGGGGCTTGAATCCATACCCCTGAGATCAGGAGTCACATGTTCTTCCAACTGAACCAGCCAGGAGTGCTGGTACATAAAATGCTTCAGGGGTGGGGCGCCTGGGTGGCTCAGTTAAAGCCTCTGCCTTCGGCTCAGTCATGATCCCGGGGTCCTGGGATCGAGCCCCACATTGGTCTCTCTGCTCAGCGGGGAGCCTGCTTCCTCCTCTCTCTCTGCCTGCCGCTCTGCCTCCTTGTGATCTCTGTCAAATAAATAAATAAAATCTTAAAAAAAAAAAAAAAGATAAAATGCTTCAGGGGTGCCTGGTGGCTCAGTCAGGTCAGTGCCCGACTCTTGGTTTCGGCCTGGGTCATGATCATGGAGTCCTAGGATCGAGCCCTGTGTCAAGCCCGTCAGGCTCTGTGCTCAGCATAGAATCTGCTTGGCCCCCTCTGCCTGCTCCTTCCGTACTTGTGCTCACGCTCTCTCGCAGATAAACAAACAAATAAATAAACAAAATCTTTGGGAGAAAATAATAAAAAAATAAAAAACTTTAAAATGTCTGTGTGCACAATAAAATTAAGAATCAATGGCTCATGGGGGTGAGGGTTGGGAGGGCCTGGTGGTGGGTACCAAAGAGGGCACGTATTGCATGGAGCACTGGCTGTGGGCATAAACAATGAATCCTGGAACTTAAATTGAAGTTAAATTAAAAAAAAAAGAAATCAATGGCTCACAACTAGATTTTTATATGTATTTAAGATCTAGAGTTTCCTACAGATGAAAAAAAAGAATAAAGGGGTGGAGTTAACTTCAACCAAGCTCCAGAATGTACACCATGTCCTCAGTGCTAATCCTGCTTGCCGCACTCTCTCTGCGAGTCCTACCCATCCTAATCTCAGCCCCTGAAGTCTTCACATCCTTTAATAAGCAATTTAATTTCTGGGCTTCTCTCATTAAAAAAAAAAAAAAGAGTACACATAGAAATAACATAAGTTATAAGAAATAAACAAAACATAAGAAATAAACATAAAAAAAAAAAACATTATTATAGGGGCGTCTGGGTGGCTCAGTGGGTTAAAGCCTCTGCCTTCAGCTCAGGTCATGATCCCAGGGTCCTGGGATCGAGCCCGCATTGGGCTCTCTGCTCCGCGGGGAGCCTGCTTCCTCCTCTCTCTGCCTGCCTCTCTGCCTGCTTGTGATCTCTGTCAAATAAATAAATAAAATTAAAAAAAAAAAAAACGGTTTATTATAGTGGAAGGTTAAATAATTCAAATATACCTACTTAATCTCAAAAATTAATTGTAAGAAGAGTAACAGTTTAGAGATACATATATATTTGTGTGTGTATATATATGTACACATATTTTTATTTATTTATTTATTTATTTTTAAGGAGACAGAAGTTTATTGAGCACACCTCAAGGGCGGACAGGACAGCAGAGAGGCTGTCTGCTGGAAAGAGCTTATTTTTATTTTGGATGCTAAACAAACAATGTATACTATAAATTATGTATCACCACAAACTAGGATAGACTGAAAATCCACTAAAATTACAGTGATTGTTTTAAGGATTTTTTTTTTTTCTCTCTTCATGTTCCTAAGTATATATGAGGTTAATTTAAAAAACTTGCAAATGCCCAAAAGATACGCCAGGTCCAGCTCTGAACAATCTCTCTCTCCGATGACTAATGTCGTTAAGCATCTTTCTATGTGTTAATTGGCCATTTGTGTACCTTCTTTCTGGTGTTTCATTTTCTTGAAGAGCAGAAACTTTTTAACTTAATAAAAAGGAGGTCCAATTTTTTGGTTTATTCTTTTTAATTGTTAGTGTTTTTTGTTCTGGTTTTTGGGCAGGGGATTGGCAAGTACTGTTACAAGCGGAAGACTAGAAGCAATCCAATGCATGAGTGGAGACTTAAGAAAACATGGTGGGAAGAGAAAACCACAAGATGCAGAATCACGTGTAAAAATGAGGACCGTAAGAAGGGCTTCTGTAGTTGTGTGTAAAGATACACAGAACCAAAGAGAGGCTACTTGTGGGGGGGCAGGCGGAGGCAGAACGGGCCAGCTGGGGATTTCATGGGGCCCTTGTGCTGGGCTCCAGACTGTGTGACTGACTCACCGAACAGAAAGCAAACGAAAAGTCCATTTGGAAATTCCATCTGTAACGTTTTCAGGAATAAGCAAGCAGCAGTGGCAACTTACCTGAATAGTTTGTAAACGATTTGAGGTCGTCCAGACTTATGGGGACTTGTGCACCAGAAATCAATACCTGAAAAACAAGTTCGAATCGTAAAACGCGAGGCAGCCTGCCAGGCGGCTCCTCTGCGTCTCGTGGCAGTGGGGGTCCTGGAGGGCAGGGCCGGCCTACCTGGATCTCCTGCTGGTCGAACATCCGCAGCCACTCCAGGTTCACCACGTTGGCCAGGCCCTGTCTGAAGGCCAGGCAGTGCTGGCGGATCTGCCTGTTCAGCCTGTAGTCAGCCACGAGGTGGATGTACGCAATCCTGTTGGCACTCGTCACAGGGATGTCTTTGCCACCAAATTTCAGTTCAACCACCTGGAAAGAGTAAAATAAGGTTCTGGAAATTCTAAGTAGGACTAGAGCAAAACAAAAGCAAGAAACACTTACTTCAGAGAAACCTGCTAGCGTGGCTTTGTACACAGGCAGCTGAGTAAAAGGCCATGCGGCTGGTGACAGGCCAGCCTGGGTCGGCGCAAGGACGCCCCGCTGATGGGACCCTCCAGAGCCAGGAGTCTTATTCTGTCTTTAGGAGCGTCAGCCACCGATGCAACAAGGTGATCATGGCATCTCCATCATAAAAAGTTAGCAATCTGGGGCGCCTGGGTGGCTCAGTCAGTTGGGCGTCCGACTCCTGATTTCGGCTCAGGTCATGATCTCAGGGTCGTGAGATCGAGCCTCACAGCAGGCTCTGTGCTCGGCTGGGGGTCTGCTTGAGACTCTATCTCTCCCTCTGCCCCCTCCCCAATACAGGTACACATTCTCCTTCTCTAAAACAAATAATTGAAAGTTAAAATAGGGCGCCTGACTGACTCCGTCGTTGAGCGTCTGCCTTCGGCTCAGGTCATGATCTCAGGGTCCTGGGATCAAGCCCCACATCTGGCTCTCTGCTCCACGGGAAGTCGGCTTCTCCCTCTCCACTCCCCCTGCTTGTGTTCCCTCTCTCACTGTGTCTCTGTCAAATAAGTAAGTAAAATCTTAAAAAAAAAAAAAAAGTTAAATTATGAATCACAAAGGGCAAAGACAGGAACCGAAAAATGAACTCACGTCAAAAGGGATTCGTTCTGGAGAAAACAGAGCCTAAGGAATGAAGGCCGTAGTAGAATGATGACTGATAACTCCTATTTGTACAAACAGAACATTCCTCTCTTTGTATCTCTGCCATATTCTTATCACTATGAAGTACTTCATTCTTTCATTCTTTTTTTTTAAAGATTCTTATTTATTTATTTACAGAGAGAGAGAGATACAGGCAGGAAGAGGGAGAAGCAGACTCCCCACCAAGCAAGGAACCTGATGCCCTGGGGCTCGATCCCAGGACCCCGGGATCATGACCTGAGCCGAAGGCAGACACTTAATGACTGAGCCACCCTGGGGCCCCTCATTATTTTTAAAGATTTTAACTGATCTCTACACCAACGTGGGACTCGAACCGACAACCCACGGTGAAGTGTCGCAGCCTCCACTGACTGAGGGGCTGGGGGCCCCTCAGGTACTGCAGACAGGACTCAGAGGACGGCAGTCCATTAGAGATGACGGGCCGACATGCAGATGGCCCCACTCCCAGGGACAGCCTTCCGTCATCCCTGGACCGTGCTCACGCAGTGTGTCGGGGGCACAGAGCAGGGTAGCAGGGCTGGCAGTGCCGGGGTGCCCGCAGGAAGCCCGCGGCAGGAGCTAGGGCCAGATGCTGGCTGTCCCCGCTCACTGTGACGGGGACACCTGCTACCCCCCCACCCCCGCACTGGGAATGGTGTTCGTCATTAGTAGAGCGGTGATATTTCTGGTCTACCTAGGTCTGTGGTTCGTAAGCTCACATGAACCAAAGGTGACGCGCCGGTGCCTAATTCACAGGAATGCACTATTTTCACGTTTGCTGCCTCTTCTCAGACGCACCTGGATGAGGCCGTCTGTGCTAAGAATAGAGACAGCAAAAGTGAAGACGACGTTCCAGACGACCAGGGGGTGGCAAAGCTCGGGGTGAACACAGAGCGCTGCCCAGACTGCGGGTCACGGAGGCCGCGCCACGTCCTCCTTGCGGTTCAGCCTGAACGAGGACAGCACCTCCCGCTCCGGGCAACGGCCTGCCCGGGCAACGGCATCTTGGCCAGTTTCCGCACCACTTCCCATGAAGGCCACTGTCCCGTCGCAGAGGAGCTTTCCTGAAATCTACGCCCATGGCCGCCCGGCTACCTCGCGCTACGGACACGACAAGGCTTCGACACATGGGCTTCTTCCCCCTGCTCGCTAGTGCTTGTGTTCCGGGCTGGAACCAGAATCCACACCTACTCTTACTTCCCCACTCCGGGGAGAGGCCATGATGCATCCCGTGCTCGCCGTCTGTGTACTACCTTGGCCCCACGAGCCCGCGGTGCTGCTTTCCTGCACAACTACCAGCCCTTACTCCAAGTGCACCCACAACGGGTAGCAAATGAGCAGGTAGTGAGTGATTCAAAGACAAAGGACCTGGGAAACCATCAGGTAAAGGACCCCCAAAGCCCCAGACCCCCTGCCTTATCAGATGGCAAGGCTGTTTCCAGGGGACAGCGTGTGGTCATCTCCGCTCCCATCTCAGCAACGTTGGAACAGCGACCCGAGTCTCACACCACGTTGGATTGGACCTGGGGTTCCAGGGTAAGGGAGTATTTACATCTCTGAACCAGGGCAGCTCTCCTGCGCTGCGCCCTCCCGCCCCTCCTGAGTGTGGCTGGACAGCGCTGGGGGGCACACAGGCTCCCCACCCAAGCGCGCCCACTTCATCCTCGGGGCCCCGTCCACGCCCTCTGAAAGGGCAGAAGCGCCGCTGTGACCAGCCCAGGATCACGCGGCAGCAGAACCAGGGCCTGAACGAGGTCTCGCGCCTCAAGTTCACGCTCTGTACGCAGCGACACTCAGGGACCACCTTAACCCTGAGCCCCTTCCCTAGCAGAGGTCCATGTACAGACTCGTGGTCTAAAACTTCACGTTCATTTTTGGGCAGGCTAAGAACCGTACTGATTTCACTGAAGAAAACAAGTTGGGGAGAAACCCTAGTGTTTCTGAAAGGAAAATTAACGTGACCTACCAACATAACGGAGTACCTGCATGTTAGAACTCTCTAAGTCACGGTATTTCATGCACTTAAAAACCCGTACAGAGGACTGTTCCTGTATCTGTCGCTGCAGAAATCCGGAAGGTGTCCCCCATCGATCAGCTGCTTTCCAGGGACTTTCTCAGTTTCCCTGCTGGACCCTTCAGGGCAATTATCCCTCTGCGCGGCCATTCACAATTCTTTATTCAGTGGGAGCTTCTACGAACGACCGGAACAGCGTCACTTCGCACGTCTGCTTCTAACGGGTTCCAGTGTTACCTGAGCTGCTCTAACGGACGCTTATGTGGGCGACGTCTCACCGTCACCGTCTACCTCAGAAGGAAAATGGGAAACACTCCCGCCAGCAGAGGCTGTGGGCAGGTCACTACAGAACCGCCCAGCACTTTTTCTTCACTGGTGAATCACGCCAGCAGGCGGCGCGAGGCGGGGGCCGGCGGCCTCGTTCCGGGCGTGATCAGTGTGCTCACGCGGCGACACACAAGTCTGATTGTGCAGAGAGAAACTCAGCTCTCTCAGACGGAAGGGGTGGGAAGGAACACAACTAAGTGAGCTGTAAGCAGGATGGGGCTCTGCGCCCCCCGTTCTCATCCCCTCTCCTGGCGCCAAGGTCAGTTCTCCAGAATGCCCAGAGGTGTCCGAGCAAGACGGAAGCAGGAGGCCAAGGCGGTGTCATTTCCTTCCACCTAGGATTTAATCCACACCTACTTCTTCGTTTTTTGTTTTTGAAGATTTTACTTATGTGAGAGACAGTGTGAGCTCATGCACGGTAGCGGGGGTGGAGGGCAGAGGGAGAAGAGGGAGAGAGTCCCAAGCAGACTCCCTGCCGAGCACAGAGCCCCTGACGTGGGGCTCGATCTCACGACCCTGGGATCATGACCTGAGCCGAAATCAGTGGGATGCTTCACCGACTGAGCCTCCCAGGCAGCCCACTAAATAGTAGCTGTTTAAAGGCCAAGAAATAGACTAAAACTCAAGTACCACGAAGGCAGGCAGAACACCCAGAGTTTAGAACAAGGTCGTGTAAATCTGAGTGTGCTTCTCATCTCGGCTCCCGAAGACATCCCTGCTGTGGGGCCAAGCGACGGTTCTGCAGTCCCAGGATCAAATCTCAGCTTCCTGGGAAGGGAGGCTCAGGGGTTTTCTTTTTTCTTTTCTTTTAAAGGATTTTATTTTTTTTTAAAGTAATTTCTACATCAAACATGGGGCTCAAGGGACGCCTGAGTGGCTCAGTGGGTTAAGCGGCTGCCTTCGGCTCAGGTCGTGATCCCAGCGTCCTGGGATCGAGTCCCGCATCGGGCTCCTTGCTCGGCAGGGAGCCTGCCTCTCCCTCTGCCTCTGCCTGCCACTCTGTCTGCCTGTGCTAGCTCGCTCTCTCTCTCTGACAAATAAATAAATTAAAAAAAAATTTTTAAAAACATGGGGCTCGAGCCCACAACCCCCAGATCAAGAGTCACACATTCCACCGACCAATCCAAGCGGGCGGCCCTCAGGTGTTTCCTTGTTACTCATTTCCTGCCGGCTCTGAAACGCACGTGTTTAGACTGCTGTACCCTGAGGAACTGAAATCCTGCAAACCAGCTATGGAATCAAACACTGGTTCTCCTTCTGAGCATGTCCTTGACCTTTCTAAAGCCCAAGGCCTCTAACTGTTCTCCACGATGGCAGGAGAACCCGACTCGCTGACGTCCGTCCACCTTCTCTTGTATGCCCCAAAGCTTAGCCACTTCTTCTTGTTCATTTTTTCTTTTTTTAAGATTTTATTTATTTATTTGACAGAAAGAGAGAGAGAGCGAGCGAGCACAGGCAGACAGAGTGGCAGGCAGAGGCAGAGGGAGAAGCAGGCTCCCTGCCGAGCAAGGAGCCCGATGTGGGACTCGATCCCAGGACGCTGGGATCATGACCTGAGCCGAAGGCAGCCGCTTAACCAACTGAGCCACCCAGGCGTCCCTTCCTTTTTTTTTTTTTTTTTATAAGATTTTATTTATTTGACAGAGATCACAAGGAGGCAGAGAGGCAGGTGAGGGTGGGGTGGGGAAGCAGGGATCTCTCCAGGACCCTGAGATCACAACCCGAGCCGAAGGCAGAGGCTTTAACCCACTGAGCCACCCAGGCGCCCCTTGAGTACAGTTTTAATATGAAGTTACTTTTAAGGCTGCAAAGCTGATGACCTTTGAAAGCCTAAATTAAAAACCAGTAACAGAAATTTACAAAGATTAATGGTAACAAGCGTTCTGTAGTTAAAACAGAACTACTAGATTCAGAGATTACTCATCTACAGAAGAATGGCAGAAAAGCTGTTTCTCCCTACAAAACAGGCCTGTTTGTCTAAAAACCGAAAATTAGAGAAGCACATTGGCCACTTTAAAATCTGGTAAAACGAGACATTAATAAGTATGACTTCAAAGGTCCCCCAACAATCTGGTTTGTCGTACACGTTAAAAAAGGTTTTGCAAATTATGGGACCATCTGAACTTATGCTAATGTAGACAAAAAGTACGCCGAATGCCCCCCCCCCGCCCACTGCCCATTTTAGCAAGTCCCACCTGGTGGCCAGTCTAGCCCATCTCTACCTCCCTCCACGGCCCCGATCTGATCACACTGCAAGGAAACCCCGGGTGTCAGTGGTCCTTCCAAGCTGAGTGTGTGGTCCAAGAACATCCCTAGCATTCTCTTCCTAACAGCTAAAGAGTGGAAATAACCCAAATGTCTGTCAACTGAGAAAGATACTGGCGTCCCCACGTGACGGAGAGCCGCTCAGCTGGACAGAGGGACGAGCGGGGGCTCCTACGGCAAGGGAACGAAGCCACCACCAAGGGCCACGGCCGCAGGGTTCCAGTCCTGCACCGCACCTCGGGTGGCCGAGCGTGTGCACAGCAAGCGGTCGTGCTCACCAACACGGGGTGCGAGGGGCCTGCTAATGTGCACCCGGCTTCTCTGGGGAGAGGAAACCATCCTGACTGGAGAGCTGAGGAGGGCGGCGCACCCGGAACGCGCTGACCTGCGCCGTCCTCGAAAGCGTGATTTTGTGGTATGCAAATCATACCCCAATAGTGCTGTCATCTAAAAAAATCAGTTTCAATCTCTAACATGTAGGGTTTTTGTTTTTTGTTTTTAAGAAGAATAAAGACATGGGGCGCCTGGGTGGCTCCAATGGTTAAGTGTCTGCTTTCGGCTCAGGTCACCATCTCAGGGTTCTGGGATCGAGCCCCATGTCGGGCTCCCTGCTAGGCTGGGAGTGTACTTCTCCCTCTCCCTCTGCTGCTCCCTGTGCTCATGGTGTCTCTTCTTCTCAAATGAATAAATAAAATATCTTAAAAAAAAGGGGGGCGCATGGGTGGCTCAGTCGTTGGGCGTCTGCCTTTGGCTCAGGTCGTGATCCCAGGGTTCTGGGATCGAGCCCCGCATCGGGCTCCCTGCTCAGTGGGAAGCCTGCTTCTCCCTCTCTCCCTCTCCCCCTGCTTGTGTTCCTTTTCTCGCTGTGTCTCTCTCTATCAAATAGGTAGATAAAATCTTTAAAAAAAAAAAAAAAAAGATAAAGACAACAAGCCCAACCAGATCGATCATGCAGACCAGCGATCGGTCAGAGCACCCGAGGTCCACCGAGAACGGGCAAGGAACAGAGGTGCACAGGGACCCTTGGGGCTCCTGTTGAGAAGGGGCTACCCCCAGTCCCTGGGGCTAAGAGCCAGACAAGCAGCAGCCCCAGGAAGAGAATCCCAGAGGACAGGTGTCGCAGAGGACTGGGGCCGTGCCCGTGCGTCTCCAGCCTCCCACTCCCCACGTCTAACCCTCCAGGCACGGGAAAGGCACTGGAGCACCTCCACACGGAAGGAAACCCGCCCCGTCGTGAGAACGGCGGCGGCGTCAGGAATGGCCTCCTCACCTGCGCCTCTCCCAGGTCGTTGTTCACCACAGTGAAGTTCAGCCCCAGCTCTTCCACGTCGCCTTCGTAGCTCTTGAGGAAAAGCAGATTCTTGTACACTTCGGGGTCTAACGAGGCCAGATGATGGATGTCCACATCCGCGCTGGTGCCAAGCAATTTGGACAGGAAGAAGCCGGCAAAGGGCAATTCCACCAGCATGTTTTCATAGAGCGCCTTCAAACGAGAGAATGGAGCAGTGGTTAGCGCGTCGGGGGCTCCTCCTCAGAGCGCCCACCCATGGAGCAGAGCCCACCCTGAGACGCCGCAGAAGCCGGACGGACCGTGGACACCGGCGGGCCCCCTCTGTGTGCGAGGCCGGGCTGGCCGCCCAGTGCGGGTGTGCAGGGCATTGCACGTTGTAACGCGGACACTGAGCGCACTCTGGGGCGCCTCGCAGAGCGTGCACGCCTGTGGACGCTCCAGAGCCACATGGCCCGTGCGGCCACGGAGGGGCACGCGTTCCTGCAGACGCTTCGCAGGCAGCGGGGTCTCTGAGGGCTGCTCAGTGAAGCCCCTTGCGGGGGGCTCGGAACAACAGCTCAGCACCTCAAAGCTCCGCGGGCCGGAAGTCTTAACTCCGGTGGCAGCAGGCACATCCCCTTGGCAGGCCTCCTTGTCTTCTCTGATGTTGCTGACAGTACCCCGTGGCCCTGGCTTTTGGCTGAGTCGCTCCAAACTCGGCCTCTTTGAGAGGCTGTCTTCCTTGGGTGCGTGTCTGCATCTCCCCCCTTCTCTCTCTCTTTTTTTAAATTATTTGTCAGAGAGAGCGAGAGAGCGAGCACAGGCAGACAGAGTGGCAGCAGAGGCAGAGGGAGAAGCAGGCTCCCTGCCGAGCAAGGAGCCCGATGTGGGACTTGATCCCAGGACGCTGGGATCATGACCTAAGCCGAAGGCAGCCGCTTAACCAACTGAGCCACCCGGGCGTCCCTCCCCCCTTTCTCTTACAGAGACCAGTCACTGGCTTTGGGGAGCCACTCTTAACCCGGTGTGACTCACAGGAAAGGTTCACTGGCAAGTAACATCAGGTTCACAGGTACGGGGGATTAGGATGGAACCTCATCTTTTTTGGGGTCACAATTCAACCCACGACCACGAGCTGGACCGGCTCGGTAGCCACTCCTCCACTCAGCCTTTATAGCAAAGAAGGAACATAGTATGTGCACAAGGGAGGGCAGCTGTGCCAGGGCTGGACCGCATGTAATTCTCAATGTCAAGAAACACTATTCTTGCGACTTTTTCAGCCCCCAGGAGGAACATCATTCTCAGCACCCTGACCACACAACCGGGGCAGGCCGGACCGGCCCACAGCGGCAGTCCGCCCAGCCCCGCCCGAAGACAAGGGACCAGGCCCTGGGGTGCACAGGCACTCGTGTGGCCGTGATGGGTGAGCGTGGGGCGGAGCTCGCGTTAAACCCAGACGCCCTGACGGAGGACTTCTCCACTCGGAGTTACTGCCCACTGCTCTGCTGAAGGTCCACGTGCATAACTGTCTTTTTACTTGTATATGTTAACGCATTACAGAGTAAAATAAAATGTACAACCCCTAAGAGTACAGCCTGAGTAGCTAAGAGTACAGCGGCCACTTGGGTGAAGATAGAGCACCTCCCCTCCCCCAACTCCCCACGAGGGCTCGCTCCCTCCTGTCCCTCAGGAGGCCTTCTGTGGCCTCCTTCTATGGCCACCCTGGCCCCCAGAACCCCTTCCAAGGGCATCAGACAGCCCTTGTCTGCCGCCTCACTGCGTAAGGCTGTTCATTCTTTCACATGAGGCCACGCAGCATCTCCAGCCCTGGGCCTGCGCTCTGCTTCTCTCAGGACAGACTGAAGACCTGCTGACCGAGGGGGAGTGCCAGGCATGAGGTGTGTTCAGGTGCGTCGGGAAAGGACACGCTGTTTTCCAAGCACAACCATGTTTTGCCATGGCCAGCAGTGCAGGAAGCTTCCAGCTGGTCCAGACCTTCGCTGATGGTCAGTGTTGTCAGTCTTTTTAAAGTTCAGTTATGGGGACGCCTGGGAGGCTCAGTGGGCTAAGCCTCTGCCTTCGGCTCGGGTCATGATCTCAGGGTCCTGGGATCGAGCCCCACACCGGGCTCTCTGCTCAGCAGGGAGCCTGCTTCTTCCTCTCTCTCTCTCTGCTTCTCTGCCTACTTGTGATCTCTGTCTGTCAAATAAATAAATAAAATCTTTAATAAAAAAAAAAAATAATGTTCAATTACCCTGGTTTGTACAAGGGAGTATCTCACTATGGTTTTAATCTGCATTTCCCGGATGACCGGTGGTGCGAGATAAATTCCGTGACTATTACTATATCATCTCCAGATTCTCTGTCCACGGGGTGGGGGTCAAGAGATGCAGGTTTTCCAACATGATGGCAGGGTTCACCGTGCATGCTAAATGCGCCTATAGCCTAAAGCTGTAAAATCAACAAGGGATCAGAAGTGGGTTGTAAAGTTTTCAGAAACATTCTTACCATTTTTTTCTACATAGGATGGCTTGGAAGACCCGACGAGTCTCATCAAATATGTTCTAATGTACCCAAGCTACCACGTGCTGAGGCCAGCTCCAGGCCAGGCGCCGTGCTCAGCACACACCAGCTGTCTCCTCTCCATCTGGCCTATCTGGAAGGTCTCCTAAGCGGAAGGCAAGAGTCCCTCTTCTACAGAAGTCGAGGGGAAATCTGGATTTCCACGCCCAAGGCCCTTTCTGCTGGAATGAGCGTGGTCTGCAGAGACGTGAGAATGACAGGGAGAGTGGACTCGCTACCCCCACGCGGTAGCTGGGGTGCTGGAGGCAGAGCCTGAGGCACACATTCTCATCTGGGGGACGGCAGGGAGCCCCGCTGCAGGAAGTACTCAGGGAGCTGTGCCGCAGACGTATGAAGAGATCTTCTCTAAGTCGCCGCTGAAAGATCCAAGGGTCACCAGGCTGTGCTGGGAACGCCGCCCCCGGAACGCTGCCACAAAACCAAACTGTCATCCCTGGGGTGGTCATTCGGCGGTCAGGTTCACCTGACCCTGTCCGCACACTCGAGAGGTGAGCCACGAGGCTCTGGTGATGCAGCTGTGCCAGCGAACTCACAGGAGACTGGCAGCTCCCGGGGGCAGGGGCTCCAGCCCTCCGAGCCACCAGCCCCTGCGCCACCCTTAGAGTTGGGCCTGGGAGCCCTGCCCTGGCGACGGGGACTCAGCTGGGTCACGTCCCTGTGCGCCCTTTCTGCACGGGCAACAGGCGGTGGGGGCACCGGTCTGTACACCCCCGAGCCTTAACACACCAAGAAACGGACCCTTGAGCGGGGGCTTCCCGGTCCCTCCTACGCCCCCGGGAATGCTCAGGTTCACCTTGAGCAACACCCACACTTTCAAGTCTCTCCCACTCTCAGGACTGGAAGGAACCAGAAAAGAGCCCTTAAACATGGTCCTGCGCTGGGTTCTCGCCTCAGAACGCCGCTGGCGGCCAGTGCGGATGAGCCCTTCTCCCCGAGGTGAACGCACCTAGGATGCCGGGTTCGCTCTCTGTTAACTACGTACTTCGTGGTGCCCCCTGGCCCATCGGACTCAGATGTTCTCTGCGAGGAAAACCGAACTGTTACGTCCCTGGGCTTCTATTTCTGATTTGAAGACTAATGAGCACCCAATTAGCTCTGAAAACGCGGCAGAACAGGACTTGTGAGTGAGAGAATGAGCAACACAGCGGCGGCCAGCACTTAACTTGTCCACTGGTCATGCCAAGAAGGAGCTGTTTTGAGAAACCGCAGTTTGCTCAGAGGTAAGAACGGCTAACACTATAACCTGCAGCACTTAGGAATCCCATTACTTCCAAATGAGCGATGGCCTCAAAGCCGAGGAGAAGGCTCTGTCCCAGCCGTCATGATTGATTCCAGGTGTTGAAGAAAAGCCTCATCTGGACAGCGGACTTTAAAGTAAACTGGGAGTGTAAATCACGGGACGTTCGATACGTAAGGTCATTGTTTGCCACTTCCACATCAGTAACAATAAACCAGGGAAATTCGTTAAATAGATCTGAGCTACCTGAATTTTAAACAGAAATCCCACTGTGACTCATAAAATGTAAATGCCTAGGTGTAATTTTTTACATAAGGCAGGTTTAGACCTTTAGAGCATTTAATATACAAGCACTAATAAATGATAGCACTAAGAACTATGATTGCATCAGCTAAATGGATTATAAATTAAATTTCCATAATGTATGCAACTTAGATACAAATATAAGCATAAATCAAGGTATTTTCTAAACACAGGTTAATTATACAATTTCAAAACTGCCTATTTTTTATGCAAAATAATCCACTTAGCATTTTTCACCCTGGCCTTGGTTCTCAGCCGGCTGAACCACAGCTGTTCCAGAAGCACATCAATCACGACTTGCCACCGAAAGGATCGCAATAGGTATATGGGAAAAACCTGTAACGTATTTTTCAACTGTCTTTTATGAGTGTTTATAGCTAGAAATTGTGCCAAAATGATTTGAAATAAAAAGGATTAATTACAGTAGAAGCCTTTTAATATAAGTGAGTGCAGTCGCAATGCGGTTACTGAAGCCGTGGCACTGCCGGGAGAGTGAGTGGGGGCCGTGCAGGAGGCCACTTCTGTTTGCTGCCAGAGAACTTCCGTAATTTACTACGTTAAGAATCAATAAAAAAATAATGCTTTTCAAATGCATCTCTATCACTCTTCAGGTAGTTCTAAAGCGAACATTTATAACTTAATCTAAAAACTATATCAGAGTTGTCTTGTGTTAAAGCCACCCTAATTGAGCAAAAAGATGATAATTTTAATGATTTCACATCATGCTAACCTTGGAGTTTAAGAAAATAAAAAAGAAATGTACAGAAGGATGTGGGCTGGTAGTGACGTGCTACGTAACAGCTCTTCTTCCACACGAACAACCGAGCAGGAAACACAGTCTCCGCGTGGGACTGCCGTGGATTTCAGGACCAGAAGCTCCCCCAGGGCAGAAAACACCCCTCATCCTTAATGCCTGAGTCTACGTACAACATGCGGCATCCCAGTCATTCGAGAGACATCTATTAAGTGACAACTTAACAGGCCAGGGACTACTTTCCACCTTTGGATTCCACAACCGTGAATTTGTTTGCAGAAACCCATTTCTTCTCTTCTGAGACACTTCTGAGACACATAGCAGAACTATGTATGTGTCACGGTTCATTTCAAACCTCTGGGTCTTCACAATCCTATCCCAGAGGTCTTCCCACACTGCTCACAGCTCTCGTCAGCACAGTGGCGGCGGTGCCCAATGTTCAGATCTGCGCATGGGGCCATGTCCTGTTATCCCCATGTCTCTCCTAAACGTTGTCACCACCCAAGACGGCGAGGCAGCCCCTCCAGCTTCACACTCCCTTACACTCTTAGGCACCCTACAGTACTTTTAGAAATAGGGACGCCTGGGTGGGTCATTGAAGCAGTCATCTACCTTCGGCTCAGGTCATGATCCCGGGGTCCTGCGATGGTGCCGTGTTGGGCTCCTTGCTTAGTGGGGAAGCTGCTTCTCCCTCCACCTACTGCTCCCCAGGCTTGTCTTTTTTTTTTTTTTTTAAAGATTTTATTTATGTATTTGACAGAGAGAGAGAGAGAGAGAGAGATCACAAGTAGTCAGAGCAGCAGGCAGAGAGAGAGGGGGAAGTAGGCTCCCCACTGAGCAGAGAGCCCAACTCGGGGTTCGATCCCAGGACCTTGAGATTATGACTTGAGCCGAAGGCAGAGGCTTAACCTACTGAGCCACCCAGGAGCCCCTCCCCGGGCTTGTCTTGCCCTCTCTCTCCCTAATAGACAGATAAATAAATGAATGAAATCTTAAAAAACAGAAACAAAACATGGGGCGCCTGGGTGGCTTGGTGGGTTAAAGCCTCTACCTTCAGCTCAGGTCATGATCCCAGGGTCCTGGGATCGAGCCCCACATCGGGCTCTCTGCTCAGCAGGGAGCCTGCTCCCCGCCCCCCCGCCTGCCTCTCTGCCTACTTGTGATCTCTGTCAAATAAATAAATAAAATCTTAAAAAAAAAACCAAAAACCCAACCCAGAAACAAAACAAAACAAAAACCAACCCAGAACAAAAAACCCCGAAACAGTGACTCTGTCCATTCACGATTCAGCAAATGTCGGAGCAGGGTCCAGTGGCTCTGGTGTTCAGAGAAAAGGCATCACTGAAACCCTGAGGTTCAAGGCAGGGTGCTGGCACGGCCCTCCTCTTCCCTGCAGAGTCTCCCAAGTGGCCTTGAGCAAAGTACCTGGGCCCTGCCCATGTCCCGAGAGCCCTTCTCTGAGACTGGCCCTCCCGTGCCTCCCGTCACACCAGCCGCACAGGGGGCTGAGCAGGGGCCCCTCGGGCCACACCAGCCACTCAGGCCGGAAGAAAAGCCTTCCCCGAGGGCAGGTCTTGTCTAGCTCAGGCTGCTGGTGGGCACTCGACTTTTTGGCAGCTTTACTTTACGAAACTGTCCTCTTTCAGAAACACGCAGGGGATCCTGGTGGGTGGGGCATGAAGGTCCACTTCTCAGATCCTATTTTCCTCGTTGGACACCCAGAGATGAAGCCACGCCGCGGGGTGAGCTGGCTGGGCCGAGCGCCGAGGCTTCCCTTCCCTGCCGCGTGCATCTCACCGCGCTCTCCCGGCTCTGCCCACTCTGCCCACAGAGGCATTTCTGGAAGACCAGGAACCAAAAGGTTCACCAAAGTGACCCACCACGAGAGGTGACTACCGGGGAGATATAGGACAGTCGTTATGTCCCTGCCTCTGAAAGATTTATCAGGAGTTGAGGAAACCACGGAGGCTCCTTTAAGGGACCCCACATGGCAGAACCATCTTCACTAGCGAAACATTTCTCAGGTTTGAAGATTTTTTTACTGCACAGGATAGTAAAATATAGACTGAAATCTGCCACCCTCCCTCCCTTGAAATTCGAGGATATGGACGTCCCTCCAGGGTAAGTAACTTCGCTGTGGCCGGGTGCTGAGAACTTCTCCTACAGGCTGGTGACACACAGCACGGCTACAGCTCCTCCGGCCGAAACCACCCCCAGAACCCCAGGCCACAGCAGGTTCTCCTTCTGCGAACTCCTCCGACACGTTCGGCTCGAGCAGAATCACGCCATCACACTGGGTGTTGGTAACGGCTCTCCTGAGACAGGGCTCACGTACTGGACGCTCCACTCATTTAAAGCCGACAAGCCAATGGCCCTCCCTCTTACACAACCATCAGCACAATTAACTTCTGGACATTTTCATCACGCGCCAAAGAAGCCCTTCACTCCGTCGTGGTCCTCCTTTCTCGCACCCTCCCAGCCTGCGACGATCATTATCGACTTCCTCACTCCACAGGTCTCCCTCTCCGGACATTTCTGACGGACGGATCCCCTAGTGGCGGTCTCTGTGATTCGCGCTCGTCACGGAGCCCGTTCTGCTCCGGTGTCCCCGCGGCTGTCAGGACTCCCTCCTTCCCATGCCACATCGTCGCCAGTGGTATGGATGCACCGAGTCTGTTCTCCTTCGTCGGATGACGACATCTGGCCCATTTCTCCGTGTGGGCTGCTACGGAGAAAGCCACCGTGAGCACTTTCTGCCTGAACACAGGCTGGCTGGCCCAGAAGGCAGGTCTGTGTGACCTGGACCGACCCGCCCGTGTCCCGAGGGGCCGCACTGATGCGTGCGCACTGCTTCCCCACGCCCTGGCCAGCACTGGGTGCCTCTTTCCATCCTCACGGGCGTGAGGTGGTCTTGCGCTGCGGTTTAGGTGTGCATTTTCCTGATGACTAATGATGGCGAGCGTGTTTTCATGTGTTTATTGCTCACTCGTTTACCTTCTTTGGAGAAATATCCATTCAGGTCCTTTGTCCATTCTAAAATTAGATTCTCTGTATCTTGGAGTCCCTTCTCTATCCTAGTCCAAGTCTCTTAACAGATAGGAATGCGAATACTTTCTCCTTTCAGTTTCTGGATGGTATTCTTTGGAGCAAAAAGTTTCTGATGAAGTCCAACCTATTTTTTTCTTTTTGTGTTTCTGGTTTCGTTTCTAAGAAAAAGGGTTATTCCCGACAATACTGCAATGTTTAGCCCTGTTTGCAAGGTGGGCTGTGCTAGGCTTTTTTTTTTTTTTTTTTTAAAGATTTGTTGGGGCACCTGGGTGGCTTAGTAGGTTAGGTATCTGCCTTTGGCTCAGGTCATGATCCCAGGGTCCTGGGATTGAGCCCCACATCGAAGGAGCGGGAAAGCCTTTCTCCCTCTGCTGCTGCTCCCCCCACCTATACTCTCTCTCTGTCAAATAAATAAATAAAATCTTAATAAATAAAAATCTGTTTATTTACTTGAGAGAGAGAGAGTACGTGTGCAGGGGAGAGGCCAAGAGTGAAAAGTGGACTCACACACCTGCCACCCCGTCCCTGGCTTTGACTCTCCTGCGGCTGGACCTCCTGCACTCCTCCCACGGCTGCCAGCTCCCTGCCCTGGATCCTGACTCAGGGCCGTCTCCTGCACACTCTGACCCTGACCTTGACCCGGTAGCTGCCTCCCATCCACTCTCCTGTGCCTTTCTGTCTCTCTGCCCCCTGCCGTCCTCTGTCCTACCCAGGAACCCAGTCTTCAGGCCTGACCCGAGTGTCCCTCCCCGATCTGGTTTCAAACACTCGGACTCCTTCCTGCCCAGTGTACACGGCCCCCACCGCTAACCACAACACCATAGCTCTTCTTGCCGCCTTCTCGTTTCCCTGCCCTCAGATCCTCATGACGAGCCTCCTCTCCACAGCCCAGATTAAAGGTTCGTGGCCGTAATCACATCTTGTGCCTCGATTCCCCCGCACCCAGCTCACCCGGCAAACACCGCCCACCCCGGGTTCAACCTACCTCCACACCTGCGTCAGTGCCCCAGCAACAATGCTGCCGCCTCAAGGGGGCCTGGGCCCCCTTGCTCCCCCGCAGTCCTCAGACTCCGCGGGGATCAAACGGGGGCGTCGGGGCCCAGCAGGCCAGGGGCAGAGTCCACGAACAGGCTTGACCACCGACAAGCCCCACGCAGGACCGCTCTCTGGGAGCCACCCCTCGAGACCCCTGCCGCCTGCTCATCTCACCGTCCGTGGGCTCCCCACTCCCACACGCGCGCCCCACACTCCGGCCCCGCTTCCGCACAAACGGCCCGAGCCCCCCTAGGGCGCCTCCCCAGCACCGCCGCCCGCGCGGCCCGGCCGCCGCCAACACCTGTGGCCCGCCCTGCACTCGGCGCGGCTAAGCCCGGGCCCCGCTGAAGCCGCGGCCACGTTCTCTCCGCAGACACGCCGCTCCGAGCCACCTGTCCAGCGCTGGCCTCCCCGCCGCGGCCCCATGGAGTCTGCGGCAGGACAGAGCGGCTCCCCAGCCGCCCCGAGGAAGCGGCTTCACTGGCGTCGGCCCCGCGGAGACGGACCGCTACAGCGCGCCACCGGCCCGCCGGCCCAGAAGAGCGGGGGCTCGGGCGCCCCGAGGTCAGCCCCCCCGCCCCCCATCCAGCCGCGGCCGCACGTCTGGGGGCGTCTGGGCCGTGTGGGCCCCGTCATGCAGCTGGAGCCTCTCCCGCGCCGGGCGACACACTCGTCTCTGCTGGGAGCGGCTCCAGAGCGGGGGGCTCGGCCTGTAACGAGGCACTTCAGGGAGACACGGCGCCGGCGCTGAGGCTCCACGCGAGTGTCCTGAGCACAGCGAGGGGTCCCCTCTCGGGCCGGTATCTGGCACCACCCGCCGTCTCGCCCTGGAAGCCGTGATGTGGCCTCGGAAACACCACGCTCACCTGGTTGCCCCCGCAGCCTCCCACAGCCTCTAGCTACTCCCCCGCCCGGGACAGCAGTGCCTGGGCTCTGGCTCAGCTCGGACCGCACCCCCCACCTCGAGGCCCCCACCCTCAGCGGCACACTCTGCCGGCCTCTCCGGGCCTCAGGAGAGACAGGCACCTCCTCACCCCTTCCCAAGTCCCCCCATGTGGCCAACGACCCCTCCGTCCTCTGGTTGCATGTAGCCCCGCTGCCCCTCCCTCCAAAATCCCTGGATTTTTAGCAAACCCCCTTGGGTCTTCTCTCCACCACCACGTCCCAGGATGAAGATGCTCATGACCAGTCAACCTGGGGGCCGGGGGCACCTCACACTGGTCTCTCTGTGTGACTTCCTGCTGCTGTCGAAGCTACTCGTCATGGCAGAGGCAAGGGGACCCGCTGAACCGAATTCATACCCCATCACTGCTCCGTTGCTGAAGCCAGGAACCCCGCCGGCGTGGTCTTACTCAAGAGTTTCAGCTCAAAGACCGCTTGCTGCCTCCCAGGGGAAGCTGATCGCCACCGCAGAAGTAAGAGCAACACTGTCCGTCTTTACTTGGTCTGCTTTTCATAAAATTAAATTTACTAATTCTAAATTAGTATTTTTAAAAAGATCTTATTTATTTTAGAGAGAGAGAGGAGCAGGCTCCCTGATGAGCACGGGGCCTGCGGCAGGCTCGGTCTCAGCACCCTGAGACCAGGGCCTGAACTGAAGTCAGGAGTCAAACTGGCTGCGCCCCCAGCACCCCCTCCCCAAATCAGTACTTAAATGTTCAGAAGGAATGTGCTTGCTTCGGAAGCACATATACTAAATGTTCAGAGGGACTGACGTGGGCTTTACATTATTTTTGGATATTTACTATTCTTACTGCACAAATGAAGACCAGAGATGAACAGCAAACTTTAAAGCAGGACCAGCTTGCCTGTGTTTCTAAATTTTTTTTTTTTAAAGATTTTATTTACCTGACAGACAGAGATCACAAGCAGGCAGAGAGAGAGGAGGAAGCAGGCTCCACGCCGAGCAGATAGCCCGACGCGGGGCTTGATCCCAGGACCCTGAGTTCATGACCCGAGCCGAAGGCAGACGCCCAACAACTGAGCCCCCCAGGCGGCCCTGTGTTTATAATTTTCACGGTGACGACTCAGCACGGCTTAGAGAAAGGAAAATGGCCTCAGTATAATGATACTGATCTGCGCTTAATCAGCGTCAAATTTATGAGAAGGGACAGCTTCAGCTTAACAGTGAGCACACTCTATACTTTACTCAGGAGCAGAAAGAATTTTGGTAAGTATCTCAGAGGAGCTAAAGCTACAGCAATACTTTTAGGTTGTGGAATCAACTGAATTCTGGAACATTTTTGTGTTCCAGTGTGTGATTTTTACCATACAATCTAACTTACTTGTTTTATTTCCCATTCAATTTTGAAGAAATAAAATGAACGTAAACAGAACACCATGGCCCTGACGGACAGGACGAAGAGTCTGCAGAGAGGGGAGCCCTTCGTTGTTGAAGGGGCAGACTGGAAACTGTGGATATCAGCAGCCGTGAGGGCCGACCCGGTCCTCAGAAGGGGCAGGAGTCCAACAAAGGAACCACTTTTAAGTTATGATGGTCTTTGATTTTTCTGTTTCCAAAAAAAGTTGAAGATCAACGAGAGCAAACTCATAATGAGCCCTCCACTGTGGGTAACTGGGAGATCCAGAGAAAGCTTGCTTGTGAAATTTGCTGACATCAAAGTAAAAAAAAGTCTTAACATTGATTGGAAGGCGTGGGCTAAGCACAGAATGATCAACTATTTGCTGAATATTATGTTTAAAAAATCTAGGGGAAAAGATATATTAACTTTAGAGACAAGAGCACTTAGTCCGACGACAATCAGAGGAAGAAGCTCAATCACTCTGACCCTTAATGAGCCTCAGAGTTCAAAACAAGATATTATAGAAGAGAAGCTTTGCCATTTAAGACCAATGGAACTTAAATCACCAGGACTCACTTCAATCTACACTGTTAAAGGCTCAGCAAATTCAATGAGCATTTTACAAAAGGACTCCAATGATATTCAAGAATAAATTTTCCCAGGTCTCAAAAATGCCAGGATAAACTGTTAACTTTGTTACCCTCTCTGCTACTTCAAGCAGCACTGTTTGCTAGTGAAACGTGAAATTATAAACCACACGGAAGTTTCAGGGTCTGCTAATTTAAAACTGGAAATACATGACCAAGATATTATCAAATAATCTGACTTATAGGCATCCTGCTCCAATTAAATCAATATTCTGAAGCAAGGGGGGGGAAGCCATTTTCAAATAGAATTCAAATATGATAAAAGAGCTCCTTCAATAAATTCCTGAACTTAATTGGCTTAAATGGACCTAGGTGCTTCTATCTGTAAAAAAAAGTTCAAGATGACATTACCACATCCTTGAGCTGTTTATTTATTCCCTGTCTGAAGCCTGATTTACAGGCGATAAAACGCAATCACGACCCACACCAGAAGCAGGAATCATCTGCTAATGGAACTTCTAATTGAGAAGTGACCAGTGACATGAGGTAATTCTTTCCATGTAGGATTGCTCTTCCAGACCTCTTTACACTTTATCACAGTAAACAATCACTAACATATGCATTAAAGAAAATTTAAATACATTATGACCCAATAAATATCATAATCAATCAATACACAATTTTCTTCCCCTAGGATTTAACATGCAGACACCACACTATTAGGGCTAGACCGTTACGCTCACTTAGACAGGGACAATTTTTAACATGCTGGTACAAACTTTAACCATTTGTAATCAGATAATAACCAGATGTTTTGGGAACTAGTATTCCCTTAGGAATTTCCAGAAAACTAAGTAAAATCTTAAATATGTGAAACTAAATTGTCTACCATTCTCAAAGAACCAGAGTTTCGTTACTGGTTCTAACCTTCACTATTTTATTTTTTATTTATTTATTTGACAGAGACCACAAGTAGGCAGAGAGGCAGGTAGAGAGAGAGGAAGGGAAGCAGAATCCCCACTGAGCAGAGAGCCCGATGTGGGACTCCATCCCAGGACCCCGGGATCATGACCTGAGCCGAAGGCAGAGGCTTTAACCCACTGAGCCACCCAGGCGCCCCTAACCTTCACTATTTTAAAGAGCTTTACTGAGATACGATTCACACTAACTTCATTTCTGGGAGGGAGGTGTGGATCCCTAATTCTCCCTGGAACCTGGTACACGCCGCGGAGCAGAGGAGTAAGAGTGCTCTGCTGTCGGCTCTGGACCTCCAGGGCCCCACGAGGACACCACTTCCACACAGCGTCTGCACCTGGAAACAGCGTGTCCATAAACAGCGAAAAATGAGTTTATCCTCGCTGGACTTCCAGAACTAATGGGCAGAAAACTTCAGCAAACCAGGACCATCTAATTATCTTGTCTCTGTGTTAATCAAGATTGGACAATTTGTACATTCAGGAAAAAAAACAATAGCGAATTTTAGTAAGATTTAACTCATGCAAATAAAATCACTTCCCCTGTTGTCCACAACCACACTATGAGAAACTCAGGGGCACTTCAGGGGCACCCGGCCAGCTCAGTCAGCGCAGCCACTATTTATCTCGGGGTCATGAGCTCAAGCCCCATGTGTGGGGGGAGAATTAAATAAATAAATAAATAAATAAATAAATACTTTTTAAAAGATTTAGGGAGTATCTCAGTTTAGTCTAGCAAGATAAAGGCTCACCATTATTATTTTAAAATTTAATTTCATTACTATTAATTTAGGAGATTCCCAGGCTCACCTTAATCGAAAGAACTAGTACATCATTTCAAAGATTTTCATGAAATGGGTTATAAAACATTATCATCTGGGGGAAGCTGAAGCTGGGTCCGGGGACCACTGCCAGGGAGAGACGGCGTCTCACAGAGAATGGACACCAAAGCCAGCACACGGCTTCAGGTGGGGGAGGCAGGTTGTATCTTCAAATGAGTTAAAGTAGAAAATGGTCTGTTTGACAGTTATGTTAAAAAATTTAACAGCAGGCCAATGTCTGAAATTTGTCTCTGATGATAAGGAGAGATTAAAGAAACATATGTACATAATGGTGAGGTTAAGTTAGAGCCCATTTCTAAACTTGACAACACTGAGAACCTATATTATTAAAGTGGCAACATTTGGAATCAGAACAAATGAACAGTGACTGGGCTGCTAACCGCTGACCTCAGAGATAAAGAGAAAGGGTATGATTTTTCTACGGAGGACCTCCTGGGTCCCGTCCCTTCCACCACCCCCCCCAGCTCCATTACCATCTATCATTAATGAACACACGCAGAGCACTGCACAGCGCCGCACCGGCACACGGCTGGACAGATCACTGAAACAGAACCGAAAGTTCAGAATAAACCCTTACATCCATTGTCAACTGACTCCTGACAAGGGAACTGGGTTGGTCTTCCCCAACCAATGGTGCTGGGATGACTGGACAGCCACACGCGCAGGACCAAGTGGGACTCCTACCTCACACCATCTACAAAAATTAACGCAAAATGATATGTAACTGGAAAGAGAGGAGCTTATCTGGCCCCTGAAAACTGAAAAATGAATTCCTAAATCATACCATAAAAAATTAAGTCAAAATGGACTAAAGACCTAAATATAAGAAATAAAAGTACCAGACTCAGAACGACACACACAGGTGTAATTTTAGGACCCTGGGTTAAATAGTGCAACCGGGGTTTCTTAGATAAGCCTGCAGAAGCTCAGGCAACAGAAGAAAAATAAATGCATTAAGACATCCTTAAAATTAAACACTCTGGAGCTCAAAGGCCGCTGTCAAGAAAGCGAGACACACCCACAGAACGGGAGAAAATACTTGCAAATCATCATGAGGATGAGAAGGGACTTGAAACGAGGACATACAAAGGACTTAACAGAAGACAAACACTGAAGGCACGGACGATGGACTCAGACGACAGACTCGAGGGGACCTTTCTCCACAGAAAGACGCCCAACACTGCGAGTCCTCCGGGAGCTCAAAAGCACAATGAGATATGATTTCACACCCACGAGGATGGTTCTGATAAAAACACAAAAATAAACAAATCAAGTAAGTAAAATAAGGAGATTAAACAGACAACGTTAAGTGTTGCCATGGTGTGGAGGAACTGGAGCCAGCACACGCTGCCCAGAGCGGGCTTTGGGCACGGCAGAACCATTGAGTCCGCACTCAGTCCTCGACGCAGATTTCTCTTGGCAGAGAGAAACGCACACATCTGGGCACACAAACACTCTACAGATGGCCCCAGCTCACGATGGTTTCTCTCAGGACTTTCGACCTTACAATGGTGCGAAAGCGATACTCTGAGTGGACCTCTCGCTGGGCTAGCAATTTGCGGTCTGACCGTCCCCCGTGATGCGGGGGGGCTGGGGCGCAGCTCCCAGCAGCCGTGCGATCACGAGGGTCAGCGGCCGGCAGGGCGACAACTGGGTGCGCCCCCGCCGCCCTCCCGTCCGTCACTTCCAGGACAGCGTTCCGTGCAGTCCAGGAGCGACTCGACCCCGCACTGTCAAACAGGCTTCGTGTCTCCTGACTGCGCACCTGCGGGCTGGCGGGAGCGCTCTGGGCGCACTTCGGGTGGGCCGCGCCCCACGGTGACGTTGGCTAGGGGAGGTGTGGGAAGTGCATTCTCAACATCTGATACCCTCAATTTTCGATGGGTTTTTATTGGGATGTCACCCCATCCTAAGTCAGGGAGGACCGGTACACAAATGCTCACAGCAGCATTATTCCTAAAAGCCGAAAGGCGGGAACACCCGAATGTCCCCTGCTGGATGGACGCGTAAACGACGTTTTCCACCCACACAGCGGAGCACCAGCCAGCTCTAAGGAAGAAGTCCTGACACAGGCTATGGCATCGGGAACCTTGGAAACATTCTGTGAAGTCAAAGAAACCAGTCACCAGAGGCCGTGTGTTGCAGGAGTCCACTTCTATGAAACGTCCAGAGCGGACAGATGCAGAGACAGCACGTGAGTGGGAGCCCAGGGCTGGCAGGGGCAGCCTGGAGCGGGGCTGCTTGTGCACGAGAGCACGCCTGTTCACAACAAGGCCACTGTTCTCCAAGTACACAACGGCGACGGCAGCACACCTCCCTGAACCTGTCAAAAACCACGGAATGGCACACTCTAAAAGGCTCAAGTTCTACGTTGAAATCTAATGATGTACCGTCTGCTGACGAACATGACATTTAAAAAAGTGGCTGAATTTTATGGAATGTGAATTATTTCAAAAAAGCTATGATGTATCTATCAGTATATTCATTTATTTTTTTTAAAACGTCACAAGAGCATAATCTGCTTTGCAGGCACTGATTTTTTTTTTTTTTAAAGATTTTATTTATTTGACAAAGAGAGATCACAAGCAGGCAGAGAGGCAGGCAGAGAGAGAGGGGGAAGCAGGCTCCCCGCTGAGCAGAGAGCCCGACGCGGGGCTCGATCCCAGGACCCTGGGATCATGACCTGAGCCGAAGGCAGAGGCTTTAACCCACTGAGCCCCCCAGGCGCCCCGCAGGCACTGATTTTTAAGTCACTTCTCCAATGGGCCAACTCCAAGGTGCACAGCGGCAGGTCCGTTGCACAGGGTCAGGGAACGGACCGGAGCTACACATCTGCGAGGAATTTACAGCTGAAAATGAGGATAGTTCTGATTAATTCTCATAGGACACGATGTAGCAACACTGATTTCTTATTTACTGAAGGACAACAGACTCCTTAACCGCAATCCCTAGGTACTGAGTGGGCGCACGGCACGTCTTCCCTTTACCCCTCTGCTTGACGTCACTGCAGGGGGCGCCACTGTGCCCCTCCCGACCTCCTAGCAGGCGGTCACTGTTCACCTCTTGTCCTTGATACACTCTCTTCCCTTCCAACGCCCCATCTTCTCTGACCTTCTCTGACCTTCCTCCCCACACGGCCACTCCCTGCGGTCCCGCTGGGTGCCAAAGCGCCAAGGGCCGAGTCCTCAGACCGGCTCGCATCCCTCCCTCGGCCGGGCTTCCCGGGCCAGCAAGAGCTCACCTTGTGACCTTCCCTCCTCACGCGGTCCACACGCACGCCGTCCCCGGGCCGCTGAAGCCAACCCCTCCCTCCGGGCTCCAGAGCGGCTCAAGCCCCTGGCGGACGCTCCCGTCCAAACCGAGGAGGACTGCGCGGTAAACGGGTTTCCCCGAGCCAGCGCCGAGCCGGCTGGGGCCCACCGCGGCCCGCGGCCAGCTCTCCCGGCGTGGCCCCGCGGTGTCCGGCGCGCTGGGCCGCTCCTCTCACCTGCTCCTCCTGCTCGACAGCTCACCTGCACAGAGCCGCCCCAGCTCTGAAAACCAACCCACCTGTCGTTCCCGGAACGTGTTCTCGCTGTCGGGGTGCTCTCTCTCCTTCCCTCCAAAGTGAAGCCTTCTGAAAAGGCCACCGACGCCCTTCACTATTTTTCTACCTTCCCTCTTCTTCACCGCACGGCGAGCTCATTTCATCAAACCACGCCGCCACGAACATCGCCAAGGACAACCCCTGCCCATGAGCCGATGAGCGGCCAACGGACGTGGCTGTCACAGGAGGGACCCCGACTTGGCACTACCAGGAGCGAAGCGTTCACACACGCTACGCCTCTGACGTAGCCTTTGGAAACACGACACCAGGTGAAGGAAGCCAGTCCCTACGGGCCAGGTACGTGCGGTGCCATTTCACGTAACGTCCAGAACGGAACACAGCAGAGACTATGGGTAGTTATCGTTTGCCTATGGTCTGGGGAGGGGAAAGGACGACTGTTAGCAGACACAGGAGAAGAAAGCTCCGAATCTGACGGCGGTGATGGCTGCACAACTCTGAACACACAGAGACTCCTGAATCGCACACCTGAAAATCATTCATTCATTCATCCACTCAAGTGATCGCTACGCCCATGGTGGGCTCGAACTCACAACCCCAAGATCAAGGGCTGCATGCTCCACAGACCGAGCCAGCCAGGCGCCCCTGGACCCCGCACTTCCAGCAGGCCAACTGCAGGTATGTGAATCGTATCTCAATAAAGCGGTCCTAAGAAAAAGCACCAGGGACATAAAGCCCTGTGGACCAATCGATCTCGTGGTCACTTTTCAGCCCTCCCTGACCTCGAAGCGTCACGCTGCTGTGAGCAAGGCCAGCACTACTGAGGACCTAGGCACAGTCCCAGACCCTTAACTCTGAGTCTCACCCTCTAAAACCCGTGCCCCATGCTGTCCCCTTACAAATGTAGTCTCAGCCATTTTCCAGGACCCCCCGGATGGAGACCAAACTTCTCACCATGGGTCTTTGTCATCTGTCTGTTGGTGTGGCCCTACAGCAGGGTCAGCAAACTGTCCTGGAAACGGCCCTCTTCGGACATGTGCTCTGCACATGCTTTCTTTGAGCTCTGTTCAGCTGCCGTAGCAGGGAGAGCAAGCGCGTACTGTAAATGATGCCTGCTGGAATTCGAATCTTTTTTTAACTACGAAGACGAAGTGGGTGGAGTCGGCTAGAAGCTGTAGCTGGCTGCCCTCTGTCCCAGCGGTCACCTCTAGTCAGACCTTTCACCTGCGGAAGCCCCACTGATGCCGATTCTAGTGTCATAATCCAATCCGTCCCTCAAAATGCGGGCATTGCGGACAGTAAATACTCGGTACCCGGCACCATCCCACTCTTCAAGAGGAGAACCAAAATGCATTCCCAGACTATCCAAAGACCCTAACAAACTTCCCCCAAAGACCATGGAACACATTTACCTATCTATAACAACACACCAACGATTCTTGGGTAACGTACATTTTATTTAATAATGATCTTATTATATCTTGTGACCCTTTACAGACCAGATAGGTTCCATCTTTATTCTATGCTGTGAGACAGACCCCTGTAATGCAAACAAACAAGGAAGACGTCTTCTGAACTCGAGCTGGCAGCTGGCCGAAGCCCCGTAAGGAGCCAGCATGGCTGGTGGGGAGGACAGCAAGGGGCTGCATTCTTCCAGTGAGGTGGACCAGCAGCGGCCCCGGGCCCCGAGCACTGCACTCTCCCCAGCCTTCGCCTCGGCCCTCAGGGTATTACAGTGGGCTTCTGGGTCACACAGTGGCTTTGGGGTCAACCCGTGTCTCTGCCACCAGAGTGGCTGCTCGTGAGCAAGCGTCTGAACCCTGGGGGGCCTTGCACGCTGCCGCAAACACATCACATTTTCTCTATCACCAGAGTTACGGTGAGTGCCATGAATCATTTGTTCAAAGAAACATCGAGAATCGACTTTCCATTTCCCACCTCATTTAGAGCAGTTCAGACCCAAGTCTCAATTAACTGATTTTACCTCATGCTGCTAGGGTTGGCAACTGTTGACCCGGCATTTGCTGTTAAGTACAAAGACTGCAACAAAATGAAACATAGTAACCTGGAAACACAACCTTAGGTATAAACACTACCCCATCTAAAAATGTCAGTAATCAATGAAAAAGCAAATAAAAAAACTAAATTCCCTTTCTGGACTGCATCTGACGCACAGGGAAGCAGCCAGCCAGTCCTGATTTAAAGGGAGGGTCAGGGCCTGCTGTTCCCACCTGGCACACCCGTGGGCGATGCTATGGAGGGGGTGTTTGTGTCCCACAACGTTCACACGCTACCTTCCTAACCCCAGGCCGGCATTAGGAGGTGGGATCTTTGGGAGGTGATTAGGTCAGGAGAGTGGCGCCCTGGGGAGCATGACTGGTGCCCTCATCAAAGCGACCCCCGAGAGAAGGCTGTCCTGGAGATGAACCAGGACAAGGGCCCCCAGCAAACGGGACGCGGGGCATCCTGATCGTGGCCTTCCAGCCTCCAGAACTGTGAGAAGCAGACGTCTGTGTCCCCTAAGCTGCCCGGTCTGTGGTGGTGTTATGTCCCCCCGAAGGCCTGCAACAGGCTGGGGCTGTCCTGGTTTATCACTGTCTCACCCGGAAACAGCTTGTTTCCACGAGGCCACACCGTTCACAAATCGTTTTCCCTCACTTCCAGGAGAGGGTGAGCCGTGTGTGCGGGCCGGCAGGCGTGTAGCGCTCTGGTTATCAGGGCACATCCGTCAGGTCGTCCTTAATGGCCATTTCCCCGGAGTCTGCAAACGGCATACACACGCTCGGCCCACGCGCGGCCCGGTGCACTTCTACCTCGTGCGCAGCACTCCGCAAGCCCACAGAGCCTTCAGAGAGCCACCTGAGTGCTAGCCACAAGAGTGATGGGGAGACTCACAGTACCTTCCCCCCAGTACACAGTACAGGGGCACACTGATGGCAAGAGACAGCTATCCAGAGACTTCGACAGAAAGGATTTTACGTCATGCATTCCCCAGGTTTTCTATGCCATACAAGCAATTTATGCGTGTGACTCCTGTGCATGCGACGTGGAACGCAGAAACGTGAGTTATTATGTAAAAGAACACTGCTCAGGGTTCACCAGAAGAACGTCGGCACTCCTGAGCAAACGCCTTCAACGAAGCAGACAGCAAAACCACACAGAAAGGAAAAGCTTCCGCATCCGGTGGTCCGAGGTCCGTTTGCACACAGAGCTCCCTTACCTTTCCAAGCATCCGGCCCAGGAAGTAGTAGTGTCTAGCAAAGGAATCTCCCACGAGCATCCGAGCGGCTGGGCTGGGGTACAGGAGCCCTTCGTTAGTGGTCTTGAAGAAGCCCTGGTTGGGGTTGAAGCCCGACTTGAGCAGCTCACTCAGAAACTCTCTGAAAATACCGCCGCCGTCGATGCCAGCCTCGTCCAGGCCGTGCGCGTTGAGTAAGTGCACACGGATGCGCTTCTTCAAATCAGGCTCTGAAAACGAGAGGATAACGGGGTTGCGGGGGAGAAAGGATTTTAAAAGAAGGCAATAAAATAAGCTGGTATTATGGGGAGTTTTGGGAAAAGGAACAAGAATATTAAAGATATATTAGTGCAGGACTCCAAAAACAAAACAAAACAAAACAACCAAAGATTTAAAACAGATGATGGGCTGCCTGGGGGGCTCAGTGGGTCGAGCCTCTGCCTCCGGCTCACGTCATGGTCTCAGGGTCCTGGGGTCGAGCCCCGCACTGGGCTCTCTGCTCGGCAGGGAGCCTGCTTCCCCCCCTCCCCGCCCACTTGTGATCTCTGTCTGTCAAATAAATAAATAAAATCTTAAAACACACACACACACACAGATAGATGATAGGCTAGCTGGACCGTATTTCCCCCAAAGCCGACAACGGGAGAAAGAGAGAAGACATTCATGTATTATGCATGGAGATGAGGAGAAACAAAGTGCCCAGGACGGAATTAAGTTATCCCTCACAGTCTAAAGGCTATGACACGTTCTAAAATAGTCTACCGCGGGCGCCTGGGTGGCTCAGTGGGTTAAAGCCTCTGCTTTCATCTCAGGTCATGATCCCAGGGTCCTGGGATCGAGCCCCACATCGGGCTCTCTGCTCCGCGGAGAGTCTGCTTCCTCCTCTCTCTCCTTGCCTGCCTCTCTGCCTACTTGTGGTCTCTGTCTGTCAAAATGCAGGGATCGGAAGGGGCGCGCGCACCCCAGTGTTCATAGCAGCAACGTCCACTACACAGCTGCAGAAGGAACGCAGATGCCACCGACAGATGAGCAGATAAAGACGACGTGGTGTAGATACACAATGGAACACTATGCAGCCATCAACCTACCCCCGAAACCTTGCCATTTGCGATGGCGTGGATGGAACTGGAGGTTATCATGCTAAGCGAAGTAAGTCAATCAGAAAAACAATTATGTGATATCACTGATAAGAGAAATTTGAGAAACAAGACAGAGGATCATAGAGGAAGGGAGGGAAAACTGAAACAAGATGAAACCAGAGAGGGAGACAAACCATAGGAGACTCTTAGTCTCAGGAAACAAACTGAGCGTTGCTGGAGTGGAGGGGGTGGGAGGTGGGGTGGGGGGCTGGATGATGGACACCGGGGAGGGTGTGTGCTGTGGGGCTGTTGTGTAAGGCTGATGAACCACAGCCCTGTACCCCTGAAACAAATAATACATTCTATGTTCATAAAAGGAAAAGAAAAATACTAGGGTAACAAATTATTACCAAGAAAGGCAAAAGACAAACGAATACAGGATAACAGTACAGAGTTTCTGAAAGAGGGGAGCGAAGCAGGAGTCCGAGCCCAGAGTCTAAGTTTTCACCCAACAGTGTCATTGGGCTGAGAAGGGTGGAAGTCTGTTCAGTTACAGTGTGCCACAAAGATAAAAACAAATCAAATTTGTGAAGTTGCTTAATCATGACAGGTTTCTAAGAGAACGTCCGGCCAGGTCCTCCAGAGGACGGGCCTGCTGGACTCGCCTACAGGGGCCCCAAGAGCCTCGGGACGCAGACCCCAAACACAAGCCAACGGAAGGGAAGGCGCCTGCCGGAGCGCAGACCAGGGGGTCTGCACAGGACAGGCTTAGTCAAGCGGCAGGTTTCAGAAAGTAACCTGCGCTTCCCCATCCCGCCCCCTGCCCCGGCCCGTGGGCACTCTGCATCTCAGGGGGCGGGGAGTGGCTGGGCCCAGGTCTGCCCAAACACAGCGATGGGCGAGTGTTAGTACTCCTGAAGTCCCGGAACCCAGCGGTGACCATTCTAGAACATGGCTCAGACAGGGCCACAACGATTTACCGTACGGACAGAGATCTCCACCACCATGCCTGGCAGCACAGACTTCGTGCTCCAAGGAGCCGGCAGAAGCCGTGCCTGATGAGTTCGGTGCTAATGCCCGCACCTCCCTCGGGAGTACGGAAGGCAGGCCAACCGAAGCCATCTGTGACGGCTTGCTCTTGTCCTTTGTAAGGAATAATGACCACCCACCATTCACCGCGAGCTAGAAATGACGCTAGAATTTTACACACATTACTTCAAGTCCTTCAACAACCTTCTGGGTTAAGAATTATCCCCATTCCGGATGGGCTAAAAGGGTGCGGGCATTAAGGAGGGCTTCCGTTGGGATGAGCACCGGGTGTCGCACAGAAGTGATGAATCCCTGAAGCCTCCTGCAGACACCCGCACCGCACTGTTCACTAACAGATGGGAATTTAAACAATAACTCGAGGAGAAAAAAAAAATTATCCTCATTCTGCAGAGAGAAAACCAAGTACAAGGAAGGTCGAGTTATGTATGTAGAGACATAGCTAGCGCTGTAAAGGGCTATAATTTAAAGACAGGTTTACTACCTACAAAGCACAGGCTTTTATGCTGTACCACATTCTCTTCCATGTTTAAAATTTAACTATGGCTACATGGAGAACATGCTTTTTACCGGCCAGACTCCCTGAGCACGTCATCTGCACGTATTCTGATTAGGAGGATGACAACATACGTTCCATCTCATGGCCCAGGTAAGATGCCAAAAGAAACCTAAGTGGATGATTGCAGGTACAACACAAAAATGCGGTCAGGGACATCTCACCTGTACACGTTCTTCTTAATACCCAGTTATATGGAGAGACCAGAAGCCTCTGTTGTCATACGTAATATTTCTCAAAGTGCCAGCAGGCAGCAGTAGATTTTGTAAAAACTCTAAGTGTACAAGTGTTGTAAGTGGGACACTCAGCTACGGCCCAGGCTCTCCCAGTCATCCCACCTGTGGCACCAGTGGGGGGTGGGAGGGGTCGTCTTTGCAGACGCAGCGGCCAATCACAGAAGCCCCCCTCTGATTTGGCTGGAGCTGAGAGTCTGTGTTCCCTGGAGCTCATTTCTGAGAACAGGCAGGTAACAGCACAGTAATATTTTCAGAAGCACACCTCGCCTGAGATATCTTGCCACTACTTGTTTCCAAACACAATTTAATATCTACTTATACATGAAGGTTTCAATGGGAGGAAAAAAACCCCTAAGTAAAATGTTATTTGATTTGACCCTATCATAGTTTCTTCTTCAGGAAAATGATGTAACAAAGTGAAACCAGCTCCCAATCAAAGGCGCAGACAGGCGAGGCTGTCGGGAAGCGACTACAGAGCAGCTCAGGGCCAGCTCTGGCAGAGTCTCGTCCAAGCTCATGGGCAATGATACCAAGAGCTACAGCAGTCCCGAGGACCACCATGACCATTCTCCGTGGCTGGGCAATGGGGGCAACGGGAGCGCGCGGCAGCCCGGGGCTGGGACGTGCGCACCGGCACCTGCTGGGCTCCCCACTAAGAAGAGAAATGGCTCCGCGTCTCCGAGCTCCCGCAACCGGCTCCATCGTGCTTGGGGCCGACACCCACACTGCAGAAAACAGGCCTGAGGGGCCCGGCTGGCTCAGTCTTGGGGGAGTGAGTTCAAGCCCCACACTGGGTGTGGAGACTACAAAAAAATCTTAAGAGGGAGAGTGGAAGAAAACCACCCCGAGAAGACACGCACATGAGATGGTCGGAGCCCATAAAGGCTGAACATGCCGTGAGGGCAAGACGGTAGGCGGGGCCGTCTAAGTGACTGCTTCTGTGCAAACGATCAGGCAGCACAGCACCTCACCCCAATTTCCCAGAAGTAATTCTGAGACGATGTTTAACTTTACTACTCTCCCTAGCAAAATGCCAATTTTAACACATAATTTAAATAAGTCACATTCCTAAGGCCTGACTTGGAGAACACGGGCTGAGATGTAAAGCATCATAGCGTATGATTAGGAGACTTCTCCAAACGCCTTAAACTCTGCAGCTATGAGCGCGCACCTGGGCAGTTAGGGGGGTGACCAAATTCTGAATCACTTTACACTTCAGGATTCATTGGGAAATCTGGGGCTTATTATATATAATTGGACAGTAATGTCTTTAAACATCATCTACGTGAAACGGGGTTAAAGTTAATTTAAAATTGCTGAGACACAGGGACTGTGTTTCAGTGGGTTAGTGGGTGGGTGGGTTAAGTGGCTCAGTTGGTTAAGCGACTGCCTTCGGCTCAGGTCATGATCCCAGCGTCCTGGGATCGAGTCCCGCATCGGGGTCCTTGCTTGGCAGGGAGCCCGCTTCTCCCTCTGCTCCTGCCTGCCACTCTGCCTGCCTGTGCTCTCTCTCTCTCTCTGACAAATAAATAAATAAAATATTAAAAAAAAAAAATTGCTGAAACACACATCTACTCCTCTTGGCCGGGGAGCTCACCCCAGCTCTAGCACGTGGAGGGGCCGGCCTGCAGCGAGCTTGCACAGAATTGGAGTGCAAGAACAGCGCAGCCGGCACTGCCCCTCGCCTGCAGGGCTGCCTCCCCTCTTGGAAGCCCCACGGCTTTATGAACCCCTCCGGCATCAACCACGCCTCAGTTCCACTCTCAACACTCCCAAGCCGATGGCACGTTTACCGTCTTGTCTGTCGACGGAGTCGCCCCCAGGTTCCACGCAAAGCCAGCATCTACTGAGCAGCAGCTAGCTGAGAGGAACAAGGGATGAGGACGCGGTCCCGCAGCGTGCAGGGCCTGGCCAGCGGGAGACACAACGCAACAGTGACAACAGCCGACTTGCAGGGACTGGATCCCCACAGACGGAGGCCCTGTCTGTTTTCAAAAGTACGCTGGGGGGACGCCTGGGTGGCTCAGTTGGTTGGACGACTGCTCAGGTCATGATCCCGGAGACCCGGGATCGAGTCCCGCATTAGGCTCCCAGCTCCACGGGGAGTCTGCTTCTCCCTCTGACCTTCTCCTCGCTCATGCTCTCTCACTGCCTCTCTCTCAAATAAATAAATAAAATCTTAAAAAAAAAAAAAGTACGCTGGGCTTGCAGTCAGAGCGCCAGATTTCCCCCTCGTTCACGTAGAAAACTCAGAAACATGCTGTGCTGGGCAAGAGCGCGTTGGTGCAGTGGGGGCCGCGCAGCCCGGGGTCAGGACTGGGCCGATGGGGTCCAGCTTCGGGGCTGCAGCACAGGTTACACGACAAACCCACAGCACGTGAGCATCAAATCCACGCACACTAACCCCGGAACAGATGGGGCCAGCGACTGCTGCTCGCCCCGTTATTCCCGCAGCGTAAAACAATTCGCTCGAGGAAAAAAAGGACATGAGGTCTTGCTCCCCTAGAACAGGCAACTGTTCCTTCACTTCTGACACCGTCCCATCATCTCCTACAGCTGCGCCCCAGACCCCGCCACGCTTCCGCTGTTCCTTCCCTGCACTGATGGAGCCCCGGCTTCACCCAGTATCATGGACACCATATTCTGAAGCTAAAAGCATCCATATATAAATGATCACGCTACAAGCTGCACACTGGGTGCCCAATATTCATGTGAGGTCGAACGTGTCGCTGAGCTCTAAACGTGACCCACATCACCGTCTCCGCGCGAAGGCCTCCTGCCACTGACACACACGCCCGTCGCCGAGAGGTCTGCACTGCGGTGCAGTTTCTTCTGCTCCATTAAGTGTGGCTCAGAGATTACAACACAGAAGTAGGCTACCCTATGGAGTACGGAAGGTCGATGGCTGCCCATCAACAGTTTTAGACGTAAGCTGTCAACTGAATTTTAGACACAGACATTCACGGGTCAAGTTTCTTGCTTTTAAAAAAAAATCAGTATTTGCAAGGCCCCTGTTGTGATCACTGTCAGTGTTACCTGATAATATACATCTACCGAAGCTGACATAGCACACTTCCCTGCGGAAAAGCCATTACAGATAAGGTGACGGACACTAATGTTTTAATGATTACCTTTCTCTTTTCTTTTTTCTAAAAAAGATCTTACTCATTTATTTGACAAAGAGAGAGAGAACAAGCCAGAGGAGCAGCAGGCTCCCCGCTGAGCAGAGAGCCCGATATGGGCTCGATCCCAGGACCCTGGGGTCATGACCGGAGTCCAAGGCAGATGCTTAAGGACTGAGCCTCCAGGCGCCTCTAATGATTACCTTTTTCTAAAATGCTCCCTCGCCTCCCCCTGCCACACACAGATACACAGACAGAATTGTATGTACCATTTTCTGGGGAAAGTTTGTCATAAGCATCTTCGTAAATATAATTTCTTCTTATTGTGACATTAATTCCATCCAGAAATGGACCATCTCCTTGAACTTCTTGCTTATCTGCATAAATCAACCTCTGAAAGATCTGAGAAACAGGGGAAGCTGTCAGGTTATGTAAGCAACAGACTTTTTGTTATAAACATAAGCAACAGGAGGAAAATCTGTTAAATAAATTATAACTTTTCTATCTCCATAAATTCTGAAGCAAATTTTAAAAGCCAAGATATCAAATATGGACTTTATGCCTTCTCAGTGAATGTGCAGTATTTACGTATTTGTAACATTGCTCTTTTCCTCCCTTTTATAACAAAATTTAAGACTCCCCTGCTGTAGTATATGTTCACTATTCTCTTAGGCAAACCCTTCAGAAAAACCCAGGGGGGAGAGGAGACTAGCTCCGTGAAGCTGTGGACTCCTATGGGTCTGGCCGCGTCCCTAACCGCCAGCAGAGGGAGTGCAGGAGCCACGCAGGGCCGGGCTGCCGCTGGGCGGTGCTGGCGTCTTGGTGAAGCAGCACCAGCAGCCTCTTCAAAGAAACTCCTCTTGCTCATCCTACAAAAGGAGCGGGCAGGACTAAAATCACCCTCCCGAAGCCGATAAGAGTACAGCCTAGAAGTTTTTAGAAATCTGTGAAGCTGATGAATACAACAAAACATTTTAAATCTCAAAACAGGTGCATGTGAGCGATGCGTTGCGCGCTGGTCAGAAACCGCCAGATGCCTGCTCCCCTCTCTTCCGTGAGGCCGTGCTGGTGAACAACGACCCAGCATACAGGACACAGCGTATCTTGTAAAAAAAAGGTGCATTTTCAGAAAAAATGCAAAATTTACTAGACAAAAGGACCTTCTCCCCCCATTATAAGAAGACAACGGTGTGACAGGCCTTTAAACTAGTTACAGCTAAGGGAAAGAAATCTGCCAAGTCTATACAGAGGCATTTGGTGGGACCACGCTCTTATACGTCACCATCAGCAACTGCAATGTCGTGAGAAAAACAGCGATGACATGACCAGCGAGCCACTAAGCCACGCTGAGCTTTCCTCGCCGGTGTGGGTTCGCACTGAAATGATGGAGGATCCGCGGTGCGCACCTTGACCCGCTCCTCGAACGGAACCACGAAGGGCAGCTCAGTCAGGATGGCCAGCTGTCGCTCCTCCGACACAGACAGAGGCAGGGACTCCAAACCCACTGCAACACACGGGGACACCTCTGTCAAGCTCTGCGCACACGTGACCTCACTTCGCCGCACTCTGCCGACACAGAGTTGTACGGACGGAAGGCCGCGGTGACCCCGCGTCCGGCGCGTGCCGAGAGCACTTGCTCACTTCGTGTCTCTGCGTCCCACTCAGGTAACTCTCGCAGTATTTCACACCTTTTCATACGTCTATTTGTTATGGGATCTGTGATCAGTGATTACCGGTAACTGACCACTCAGATGACAGCCGCCATCTCCTGGCTGAAAATATTCTGAATGATGGTATATACGGTGTTTTTTTTTTAGACACAATGCTATTACACACTTAACATTTTTTTTTAAAGTAGGCTCCACACCCAGCACAGAGCCCCATGCGGGGCCTGAACCCACGACCTGAGATCAAGAGTCAGAGGCTTAACAGACTGAGCCACCGAGGCACCCCTGCATACTTGACTTTTACATGCTCTAGAAAACCAAAAACTTCGTCTGACTCATTCACTTTATTGCAGTGGCCTGGAGTCAAGCTGGCCTGTCTCAGAGGGACGCCTGGACTTTTCCTTTCCAGACTCACAAGGCTACACACCACACGGTTCCATTTAAAGCCACGCTGGAAAAAGCAAAGCTATCAGGACAAAAGCAAGTCAGTGGTTGCCAGATGCTCTGGTTGGGCAAAGGGGTCGCCTCCAAAGGCGCATGAGATAATTTCCAGAGCAATCAGTCTTCTCCAGATGGTTGATCACAGAGACACTTATCCAAAATCACAGAACACCAGGGGCGTCTCCGACTCTTGATTTCGGTTCAGGTCATGACACAGGATTGTGGGAGGGAGCCCCGTGTGGGGCTCTGTGCTCCGCGTGGAGCCTGCTTAAGATTCTTTCTCTCCCCCTCTGCCCCTCCCCCCGCTAAAAACAGTTTAAAAGAAAACTCAGAACAGTACACCAAAAAGAGAGGATTTCCAAGTATGTAAACGAGAGCCCATGACCCTGGGCTGAAGGAGAAACCTGCCAGGCCACAGAGAACTCACCATCCAGGCTCGACTGCAGGGGGCCGATTCTCCCCATCCGCCGGAACCTCCACACGTGTCGGGAAGCTGGGACGTAGAGCTGGGTGACCTGTGGGGCCAGCAACCTGGCTTAGTACATCTCTGCGCCCCGGCATGAGCCCTCACCAGCCACACGGGAACCACGTGGATGTTATGCATGCATGTCACGCCAGCCAGGTCCTGAGCTTCAACCTCAGGTCCTTTCCATCACTCCCTCCTTGGTCGGCTGCCCGTTTACACTCTTGCACCATAAGTGTTTTCCCTAATACACCCCAAGGAAGTCTCTCCTTGCTCTCGTTGATGCGCAGCGTTCATGCAATATTTGCATCTAGTAACCTATCACGATGATCACCTTACAAGTGAAAACACATTACACTTAAAGAATTAACAATTTCTTATTCCCAAATATTCAGTGTCTCCTAATTCTAAAAACTCAGTTTGTTTGCGTCGGTGTCCCAGTAAGGCCGGGTTCGCAGACATTCCGGTAAGCTCTGGGGCTCCGTCTGCTCCTTCAGCCCTGGCTGTGGCCCCAGTCAGCTGTCCAGCAATGTTCCCCACCACGGGGGTTTCACCAGCTGTGTCCCCTCGGTGTTAACATGGGCTTCTAGGCCCTGCATCTCCCTACAAACGTGTAATTCCATCTAGAAGTTTCATCCCACCCAGGTCTGCCTTTCGGCCAGAACACCGCACGGACAGCGCGTTCCCAAGAAGCCCACGTCTGGCTGCAGGTCAGCGGTGAGATCGAGACCTTGTGCCAGGACAGGCATCAATTACGCCAGGAGACACAGTCGGTTCCTCAGGCATGTTTTCCACAGCTGAGCCCTTCTGGGGTCAAGAAGCAGCACAGTGATGGACATTCGGGCCCAGGACCCCCATCCATGGGCCTCCAGCCCGGTCTGGGCAGGTCCCTGGGGGGCTGCACCCCAGGGGCACTGCCCCCGCTGTGTACTCACCACAGCCTGCAGACCATGGGTCCCTGGTTCACACACTACCAACTACTTCTACACCAAGAAGGCTCCCCCATCACCACCACTCGTTTGGCCTGAGGTACATGACGGCCATAAAGGCCAGACTGGCTCAGGGCATGATTACTTCCTTTTGCCAAACCAGTCTCAAGCAGTTGACGGGGTTCCTCTGTATCCCATAACATGGCCAATCAAGTTCTTCGTTTCTGCGGATTCAGGAACTGGGGAATTCAAGCCTGTTTGTGGTTCAGTTGGCCGCACGCAGGGTGGAGGGCTGGAGCCTCCCGTGACTCCCACGCTGCCCAGTGACAGAAGGTCCCGGGCTGTCTCCTTCGGGTGCTGAGTGCTGCTCAGAGCCTCCCCACCCCAGGGTCTCGCTACGGGACATCCACCGCCACAGGACTGGGCAAGGTTTCTCGGCCTGACCACCAGGCACAGCTAGAAGCCATATCGCTCAAGACTTGTGCACACCCAGTATGAAACTGGTGTAAAACCGCTGCTTTCTTTCCTTAAATGTTTTCACGGTCTTGTTTCTTCTAGACCCTCTACTCTCTGCCCTCATCCCCAAGACCCTGAAATGAATACAATCATGCCTTTTTCTGACAAGAATGAAAATTCAAATAGTTCATGACCTTTGTTAAATTTCTAAAAATATTTATACTATTGAATCTACTTTAGGTCTAGATCTAAGTAATATTCAAATTTGTTTCTGTTCCTTTAGAAAGTCAAAGACATGCCCCTTCTCCTTTAAGGGCTATTAAATACACATTGACAATTTTAACACCAATAAAAGCAAAACCTCTTGCAATCCCAACAAAGAACCACTAGGCTCCAATATAATTTGTGGTTAAAGGAGAAAACTAGGTTTAACAATGAACTCAGGACACATCTTTACGTCAATGACACTGCTATATATTCTATGGCCTAGGAATTAATCATAAAAAAGCTTACTGTTACTATTTAGTTACATAGTAAGTAATAAATGAAATAATTTAAAAGAATTTATCCTTGTCCCCAGAAAGACAAAAGCTTTTTCAGAAAAGTATTAGAAGGATCTTTCAGTAAACCTTATCTGCTTTAATATCTTCTTGTTCCGACAGCCAGTGATTTGGAGGGCAGAAATTTCTCCTCGTGTCTCTGGACTTCAGCATTTTCACTAGGTTGGTGATCACCTGCAGAGGAAGCGGACGGCACAGTCACATGAACAAGCTCAGGCCGGCCCCGCAGAGCGGTCAGGCCGCAGAGACGCACCCCATCCTGTGACCGCAGGAATGAATTCTGTGTACAAAGCAGGGAGTGATGTGCCAACGAAGGGAGGAAAATTATCAGGAATATGTTAAAGGCAGACTACAAAGGAGGTCATAATGGAATTTTCAAACACACATTTGGACATGTATTAGCCCGTTTGAGCTATAAGGCAAGAACTCTCCAAGTATACAGCAATTTCGTGGAAGTCTGCCCTACAGCAAGAGCACTTCGTATTTTCCTGAAAAGACACTATCAAGAGCACTGAGGGGAAGAAGTGTCCTGGAAGGACCTCTGACATCTGTCAAAACACGAAAAACAATTCCAGGACCTCCCTCACGTAAGTCTCTGGGGTTGGGCCGTACTTGCACACAGACCTGGTCTACCTGTCACGGAGCGTCCCCGCACCCACACGGCTAAGGCGCTCGTTACCGCCCCTGCAGTGAGCACCGGTCCCTCCCCGGGTCCGCAGGAGGCCCCCGAGGGAGACAGTCCCAGCTACCTTCCTGGAGAGCCAGGAGGCATTCGAGCATTGACTTTTGGTATCAAAAACAAATCGTCAATTTAGACGTGGTGAAGAACTGACGGCCTATCTAAAAAGGACCCGATGATGCGGTCTCCAACCCTGGATTCCAGCTCAGGTGACAGTCTCAGGGTCCTGGGATGGAGCCCGTGGTGGGCTCTGCGCTCAGGGTGGGGTCTGCTGGAAATTCGCTCTCTCCCCTTGCCCCTCCCCCCATGCAGGCACCTGCTCGGTCTCTCAAAATAAATAAAATCTTTAAAAAACAACTTAAATAAAAAAGACCTTATATTTCATATTAAATACAAATGTACGTTGTAATAAACCAAGATAAACCAATGTAAAACTGTAAATCCAAAGCCTTAAAACTTTACAAACAGGATTTGATCACACAACTACTATGTAGCTGAAGTAAGACCATGAGGATATTTTCTGAAAAAGTCAGCCAGGCCTCTATGCACACCACCTTTAGCCAAGTGAAATATAACCCGGGTGTAGAATTAGGATAAAATATAACTTGGGTAAGGACTAAAACAAGGATAACGTGATAAATTTCCAAATATACCCCCAAGACAAACAAGACTGCATAATTTCAATTGTTAATAGAGATTTCCTGTTAAAATTCCACAATTTGGTATCCCTATACGATAGAAATACAGATGCTTCTTTTATGACACGCGAACCCTGGTATTCAGGGACACCAAAAATTCCGTGTCCAACACAATGGGTGAGAAAGGGCCCTTGGCTGACACCTCAGACCACTGGAATGTGGACCCCCACTTGGACGAGAGGCCCGGGGACAGAGGAAACAGTAACGCTCCATGCACACAGAACGACGTCAGCACGAACACCTCAAGGTCTGGGTGCCGCTTCTGGACTGAGGGCTGTTTCTCAGCAAGTTAGCGGTGCCATCTACCCTGTGGCACCTGGAAGCCTGTCCCGATTCTACGGTAATATCCTTTTCCGTAGGTAAAATTCTACGGTAGGTAATATCCTGAATCGGCAGAAACGAGCTCAGGTTAGTGAACCGCAGGTGGTCACCCGTGACTCTGGACTGCTGTGCTCGCCAGGGGCTTCCGGGCTTAGGACGACCGCCTCCAACTGCAGCTGCGGCAGAGTAACAGCCGAGCTCGGGGCTCTGTCTGGTCAACTCCATGGTCATGACAGAGTGTGCTCACTGACCTAATGCACTTCAATCTCCAAAGTCTCTCGGTTTCGCTCCCCTAAAGAACAGAGCGGGTGTGAGTTCCGCTGCACGTGCGGTCCTATCTAGGACGGGGCCAGGTCGGAGCCCACAGAGCCCACGGAGCACACCGTGTAAACACGTGGTCTTCCAACAGCAGGGACGGAAGCACCACCATCTTGTGTGAAGAACATCTCAGCCATCCTTCCGTTTTCGTAACCACCTATATTAGCGTTTTAAAGATGTTCAGACTGAACAGATACCGGGCTGAAACTTACAAATGATACACAACTGTTAGCACAAGACATGTTTTCTGACCAATAGACAAGAGTATTAACGGCCCCTGTTCACTTACAGCTTGCACACACTGTCCCCTGGACGTTGACACCCTCGCGGACGACCTTCCCCACCATACAGCAGAGGACACTCAGCTTTGCTGAAGGTAAGAGACCTCCTCCAAGGCTTGCCAAGGGGCAGAGCCAGGGCTGCCTAACTCCAGAATAAAACCTCTCATCTGCCTCCTGGTAGTCATGTCTCAACCTCTGGTTCCAAGGTCATTTACTCTCCACAGGTCACAAATATTAAACTACCGATGAAGGAATGAATGCTGTAACCTATTTTCTTCTTTTAAATTACTGTGAAATTAAACACTAAAAAGTTTCAATATAGGGCACCCCCTTTCTTACCCTCACATTCTACGTATAAAAAAGTAAGTATCACGTATTATGAATGTCCTAGTATCAGTGACCCTCTTTAAATAAGAGAGAGAGAGAGAGAGAGAGGAAAAGTGTGAGGCACAAAGTGATGGGGCCTCAGGAAGTGTTTCGAGGACGCCGTCTATACGGTCACTGTGAAAAAGCAAGTCTCAAGTTACACTTGACAGCAAACCAACCTTGAAAATGAGTCCCGGACAGGATCAGAGAAAATAAAGGATACCTCAGTAAATTTTAACTTTCAATAAATACAAAATAATTTTTAGTATAAACTGCTTTTCAAAATACCGCTTTTTCAAAAAATGTAAATAGATCCAAAATACCGCACAGGACATATTTTTAATCAAAAAAAGCCTTTGTTATTTATATGAAATTAAAATTTAAGTGGATGACACATTTTTACTTGCTAAATCTGGCTATATTAACCCTGGACCAATTCCCCAAAAAACTTTTTTAGAAATGTCAAATCCCATGTCTTACATTCAACTAGAAACACTTTCCTGCTTCATTTAGACTAGTTCTCTTCTGGGCGCCTGGGTGACTCAGTCATTAAGCCTCTGCCTTCAGCTCACTCAGGTCATGATCTCAGGGTCCTGGGATCGAGCCCCGCGTCGGGCTCCCTGCTCAGAGGGAGGCTGCTTCTCCCTCTCTCTCTCTGCCTGCTGCTCCCCTCGCTTGTACACTCGCGCGCTCTCTGTCAAATAAATAAAATCTTTAAAAACTAAAAAAATAAACCAATTATCTTCCAAGTCATAAGAAAAATACAAATTTTAAGAAACCATGAAAATTTGAGTCTATTTGTGAAGCCAAAACACCTTTGACCTTGTCCCTTTTCTCCACGCCCACTTTCAGGATCACATACCCAACTGCCTCACAAACACTTAGTGCCGAGGGGAAAGCGTATGGAGGTAAGCACTAAAGCTATGGAAACAGACTGAAGATCGTAGAAGGTCAGGAAGACTGGGGTCACGATTTTGAACTGGGACAACAGACAGCCAGGGTTGAGACCTGAGGCATCTTGTCTCCAGTCAATATTATTCAATTTTCTGGCACAGATATGCCCACGACAGAAGACTGTCCAAAAACTGAAGAAATTTTAGTCTTAAACAGGACCTAAGTCATGGGTAAGCCCAACTTCGCAAACTGAGGCCCAAGGTTATACATATCGGCCCAAAGTGACCCTTGGCGCCCTGAGGCCTGTGGTTCTTCAGTGCCGCACACGGAGCTCTCCCGCTGGTGCCTCCCCAGCAGAGGCCCCAACAGCCAGGTCGGTTCATCTGGGGGGAAGCCAGTCAACCGTTTGTAACTGCTCCCCAGAGCCCCTGTACGCGAGCAGTCGGACTCGAGAACGAGCGGGTTCAGACGGGAGGCAAGATAAAACCATCAATAACCAAACGCTGGGCTCACCCGGCGTGCCGGCTCAATACAGTTTCGGCAGACCCCAGCGGCTCTAAGTAGGCCACATTACATTTGCTTGGCGTTTAACTCTTGTCCCCCACATCATGTTCTCCCATGTCAGATCGAAACCTTAAAGATTCCGCACATGCTCAGTAACTCAAAAAATCATTTAAGTAAACATTCAGAAACACACCCAGCTGCTATACACACTCTACAGTCTACACTTGAATTGAGAATAGGTGATGCACGTGAGCAGGTTCCCTGAACCCAATGTTAAGAAGATCAAGTAGGTGACTGCTTAGAAACATAGAGATGCTCCAAAAAGCCACCCTCGACAGCTGTCCCAGGGCAAGACGGCAAATTAACAGGCACTGTCTCACAGGACCCCTGCATGTTTCAGAGCGCACCAGCTACGACGGTCACATGAAATCCTGGGGACTACATGCTACATCACACACAAAATGAGCACTGTATGTACGTTAGCTGGCTGAAGGCCACGGAGGGTAACGTCTGACACTTCTGAATGGAAATTCTTGACATTCAGTTAAATTACTGTAACCAAAGTACATATGGTCCAAATTGCAAAAGGCAACTGCAAGACTGAATTACATTTTATATAAAAGAACAATCTCTTTTTATCTGAAATCTTATATGTAAAATCTGATAAGTAAAATCAAACATCTTGGGTAATTCTTTTTTTTTTAAAGATTTATTTACTTATTTGACAGACAGAGATCACAAGTAGGCAGAGAGGCAGGCAGAGAGAGAGGGGGAAGCAGGCTCCCCGCGGAGCAGAGAGCCCGATGCGGGGTTCGATCCCAAGACCCTGAGACCATGACCCGAGCCACCCAGGTGCCCTTTAGGTAATTCTTCAAGAACTTCAATACAAAGTACAGGATAGAGACGGCACACGATCTGCGGGTACTTGAGTGTGGTGAAAGTACAATGTGGTAAACGTATACCCTGTAAGAATTTTCTACAAATCTGAGTTCATAAGGGAGACTATGTAGAAACAAAGTACGAGTAACACCAGGGAAGACCAGTTCTAGCAGCACCGTCTCGCAGACCAGAATGGCCGCTCTCCTAGAGTAAAAGTTTAGAGTGACCTCAGCATCGTTTCTCCATCCTAGTGCTCTCATGGTACTGATCTCGTTTATCTCAATGTGATTAGCTGAACGACTCGCTTTTTCACCACGTAGGCAGCAGAGAGAGCAAGGGCCAGGCCAACCACCACTCACGATTCCCCAGAGGGGGGCGGAGTCCGCATTCTCGGGGCAAAGCCTGTGTGTTCGAGGAACTGTTGAGAGCGCGTCCCTTCCACAGAGGCCATGATGCGTCCCATACGGACGACCCAGGTCGAAGGCGAACCAAGTTCTATAAAGCCCTCTGTTACTACTCCTGAACACTGCTGTATTTGTGAAGACAACAGGATTCTCCAGGATGTTTACAACACTACAAAATTATTTCTTCAAGTACCCATTCTATTTGGTAGTCAGAAACAAAACAAAACCTCCAAAGGTGGGAAAGGGCGCTATGAGAACACAGGCGCATGGTTTCACCAAACAGGGAAAACTAGGGGCGGCATGCGAGCGTTATGTTATGGCGTGGCTGTTGTTTTAATTCTCACTTTAAAAAAATTCTTTCTGGAACTGGAACATGAAATCAGCCACTGAGAAAGCGAACACCGCTCACAACACAGACCTCTCTCCCTCCGTACAGATGTGCGCCGATGAGAAAGGCGTGAGGCACCTCGTTCCTGCTGCCCGACACACCTTCCTCCTGGCAGGTGACCCGCTGGCGCAGAGCTGCACACAAAGGGATGGCAAACAGGACTTCCTACCTCCTCACAGGGCTAAAGGAACCGCAGCTATAAAACGCACGTCAAGAGGAGTTTATAAACGTGATAAACGCGTAAACTGTTTTAGCAGTGTCACTGCAGGGGCTCAGCAGCTGACCTCAATTCTTACAGCGACAGAGAAAGATGACTCTATCCACTTAAAATTCTATGTTCTGTGACCAGCCAACAGGGCCTCTCACAGAAATTAGTCTGAAAGGACCATCATAAGACTGAAAAATGAAAATGGTTGGTGGTTGAAGGAGTCAGGTCTCATCATTTGCAATTCTGTCAAAACCAGCGGAAGGCAGGAAATCATTGGCAAAATGCAGTTACCTTCTCTGGTTGATTCTACCTTGAATTTTTCGACTCAAATTTGGCACTAAAACACACAAAACAATCTAACATTCTATTCTCGTACTTTTCGGAACGGGGTGCAGAGCAGCGGAGTTCACGGGCAGGCCCCAACTGCCCCAGCTGTGGAGTGACTGTGTTCACTGGCTCAGGATACGTGACGCTCTTACAATAGTGCCTGGGACACAGGAGCCACTGAGGGGATTCTTTTTATCTCCCATTAAAGATAATTTTTTCTTAAAAGAAAAACCAGTAGCAGCTGAGCCCTTCTCTGCAACGCAAAGGGTATGCCTTGATTTTTCCTTATTTTTAGGGCTTAGCTTACCAGCAGGTAGTGGAACTTTGTTTTTTACCAATCAAAGAACAGAAATTCTGTTCAAAAAATTGTCTTCAAACAATTCTGTCCTGAACTCAGAAGGTCTCTGTAACAACTCAATTTCAAACCTAAAACAATCCCTTACCAAACAAGTAGAACTTCTCCTTAATTCCTAAAACCTTTAATCCTTAATCGAGTAGTAACGAGTCATTTTGAGGCATAAGAAAAAATTCACTACAAAATTTTCGTTTAATGCTGAAGCAAAATAAAGCAGGGCCCAGCGAAAGTATCTTCTATAGTATTACTTTTATTTTATTTTATTTATTTATTTGACAGAGAGAAGGATCACAAGCAGGCAGAGAGGCAGGCAGAGAGAGAGAGGGAAGCAGGTTCCCTGCTGAGCAGAGAGCCCGATGCAGGGCTTGATCCCAGGACCCTGAGATCTTGACCTGAGCCGAAGGCAGAGGCCTACCCCACGGAGCCCTCCAGGCGCCCCCCTTCTGTAGCATTATTAAATCCTGAGATTTCTCGGTCCTAAAGAGAAGCTTATCATATGAAGATTATGAAATTCTCAATAGGTGCTATAAAACAACGAGATTATCTGACACTGTGCACAAAACCTGATATCCTACACAATGGAAAGCCTTATTAACAAAGATCCCAGAGTTTAATACTTGAAGAAAAAATACATAAAACACATATGGTAGCATATGTATGCTACCATAATACACATATCCAGCCAAGTGTACCTAAGAATTATAAGCTTGAAATAGGTTAGGTAGCTTATTTTTAACTTAGAAAAGTCGCAAAGTTGTCAACCTTTAAGAATGGATATATTAAGGGTTCAACACGTGCCCTTTAAAGTTTTCTTGGGAACACAGGGATAGGTAATTAAAATAAATTGTGCAAACATATATTACATCAATCCGCACAAATTATAAATTCAATGATGCATTAGGACTGTGTTCCGTGCAATCAAAACATTATCAGTTACTCTCACTGCTACTAATGCTCACGCTCATAAGTGAAATGTGTTGTAAAATCAGGCAGAACGGGCTGGACAGAGACTATCGTGCACTCGTGGATGAATAAGCAGTCCTTAATTAGCCCATCAGGTTAAGTGCAAGCATTAATGGGCCTTTCCTAAAGTCTAGCTTGACATCTTTCTCCAAACATGGCCAAGAAGAAAGTTCCATTAGCAATATTAATACAAGCTTAGTTGATCATTTTCATTCAATTAACTTCTTTCAATTAAACAGGCAGCTTGACAAAAGCGGTGATAAAAGACCTGAAGGGACAGCTGATGACTCGAACTGCACATTAGTGTGCCAGGGGTCGCGGGTATTAAAGGGACTGTAAATCCAGCATTCAATTTGGAAAATGCACTTCTTCTGCTCTCACTCCTTTAATGAGCGATTTTAGCTGACTAGATGTGTTTGCTGCAGAAATTTCATGGCAAGTCAAGCCTCCTTTTTCTTTTTTTCTACCCCACCGTTACATTCTCAGCAGCGGTGACTTCCCGCCAGCGTTCCAGCCACAGTCACTCATAACTCCTCTTTCTGCTTGCTTAAAAATGATGATGTTTTTCAATAATTTATATGCAACTTGCATTACATTAATGACCTTATCCCCCACCTTTGTTAATCAATTTCTGAAAAGATTAAAGAAATACAATCTGTAAGAGATCATTTAGTGAAAAATGAAAATATTTAAAGATTTTATTTATGGGGCGCCTGGGTGGCTCAGTCGTTAAGCGTCTGACTTCAGCTCAGGTCACGATCCCAGGGTCCTGGGATCGAGCTCCGCATTGAGCTCCCTACTCCGCAGGAGGCCTGCTTCTCCCTCTCCCACTCCCCCTGCTTGTGTTCCCTCTCTCGCTGTGTCTCTCTCTGTCAAATAAATAAAATATTAAAAAAAAAAAGTTTTGCAAATTAAAAATTATGCCAAAAACAAACCTGTACTTATGAAATGAGTCAAGTCAGAACACATTTGTACATTACACACGCACAGCACAAACCCCACGTACGGCGTACCTTAAACAACTGAACCCATCGCTTCTGCTCCATCTGTATGCACTGCTGCATTTCAGAATTGGTTGTAACTCCAATACTCTGAAATGCGGTAATATATTCTTCTCGAACTTCTGGCTTTGTTTCTGGATAAGCCAACTTGATGATCCCTAGGCAGGCATCTCGAAGGCAGCGAGACAACATTATCAGCTCTTCCAGAGTAAAAGGCATCATTGATGATTGTCTTTGACCTACAACTGGAAAACATAATCCAATGTTCTATCATACTTGGCTTTTTTTGTTCCTCATCTCTTAATACAGTGAAAGACTTAAGAGACTTAAAACTTTTCTATCATCTACGAAAACGGACAGGTCGTGAAGCCAGCAAAAAACGGATTCCTCTAAACTCTCACCTTCTATGGGATCCCCAAAGAATTCATTGTCGTGTATGGAAATGAGGGAGTGACTGAACAGAGAGCTAAACAGGTAGAAGAGAGGGATGATCCGGCCGGAGTCCTCCAAAGACATGGGAGAGCCCCTGGAGATCACCTGCAGCAGCGGCACCCTAGACCTTGAGACGGCAGCAAAAACAAAAAAAAAGATTTTAGTTCTAATTTGGGAATGAATTAAGACATGACACCAGACAAAAATCAGCAGGGAAAATAACATTCCTATTAGCAACTGAACTACTTAAAGGGAAGGTAAAGTCCTTCCAACAATGTTGGTTCCTAAGCCGCTCAAGCTAGAGAGTAGGACCCCAAGCCACCCCTCTCGGCTCCTGCCCCCGCTACTGTGATCACCCGACAAAAGCAATTACTGAGAGTGCCAGTGGGCCCCAGACAGAGGGTTACGGTAAGTAACGCCACTACTTTCTGTGTTCAAACTACCCCTCCTCCTCCCTACTTCACGTATTCAACACAGTATCGTGCTGCTCTCAGGGAACACCTACCCGGTGGCTAACGTTTAGGACCGTTAAAAACTGCTGAGTGTTGACCCCTGATAAATGCTTCAGGAACAGAGACCCCCTCTGGCGTACTGGGCTTTGTCCCGGTCAGCCACACTTATCTACCAGCTCGTTACCGCTTCTGCTTTTCCCAGGAGTCCTGGCACATCCTAGGGCAGCTCGAAAGTAAGGCGATCTTCAGAGAGCCTTGTCGTCTCTCTCAGGCGTCAAGAGCTCTGAGCTATTAAATTTACTTCTCCACCTAGAACCTGTTCCTCCTCCCCCTTGGGGAAATGTGGTTCCTTGTCCTGTGGAACACTCAGTGACAGAGGTTCGCCGGTAAGCTCCTTCCCATCTATAAAGCCCCACGGTCCCCTACAGCATGTCCTATCAGTCCTGAGCTAGCAAATGTGGGCAAGATTGCTGTTTGATCTTCATACCGCGAATACCTATTTCTACAAAACCACGGATCTGTATTAGATGTGATCCGACCAGGAGTAAGCATCACAAATTACCAAGCGGTTGCCCACCACTGCCAAGAGTTACATGAGAGAGCAAGGCAGACGTGAAGGCCAATGTCCCGAGCCACCCGGAGCTTTAGGGCTCCACGGGGCCCCTTCAGGGGAGAGCACTGCCACCAACAGGTCCGTGAGGACAGGGGCCCCGATGTGCAGCCTGAACTCTGCCGTCACAGAGAAGAACCGTCGTCTGACCGACTTCCTGTGCGCCCTGACCCTGAACGTGCAGCCCGGCCCTGGGCACTGGCTGACGGAAGCAATGGACGGAAGCAGTCTGTCCAAAATAAAAACGCAGGGAAGACACATAAAAAGGGACAAGGTACAACCGTCCTACCTCATGGCCAAAGCCACTGACAGAAAAAGGGTCTTTATTTTAGGACAAAAGAGGCGTGGAGGCTCCCTTTGAACCGACCAGACCGGAGCGGGCAGGAGCCCTCCTGCACCTCCTGAGTTACTCCCCACCAGGCCTAGAGCTGGGGCCCCTCACAAGATCCAACTGTGCCGACAGACAGAGGAAAACCAGTTTAATGTCATGTTTCACTGATACTAGTAGAAATGGTTGGTACCTCTCGGTGGGGACATGGTGCAGGTCAAGTTACAGAAGAGTGACACGCCAGCCCCCACCGGTCACCCCTGGCACTGGAGCACGCCCAGCAGCTGGGCCCATACATGTCAGCGTGTGCAGTGCTCTCGCACCCGGGTCCCTCCCATGAGGGCAATTACTCAACAAGAACTTATCCCGTGAGGTAAACAAAAGGAAGAAATCATTCTCATGTAAATGACAGAACACGTGATTGGCAAGGAGGGTCGGATGCGGCCTGTGGTCTCCTCCAGCAGGGACAGGAAGGAAGCATGTTTCTTGATTCCCTGCGGGCCACACTTTCTGCCATAAACACTGACTCAAATACTCCTCTGAACACAGGTCAGTCTCAAAGACTTATGAGCAAATAAAAAGTCCACAATTTACCATAATGGAAAAGCCACAGACTGAGAGCCTGGAAAGTTGGCCAGCAAGGGAGCAGCCCTGAGGCCGCAGGTCCCCCCGCCTCCAGACACATCTGCGGTTGCCGCGTGCTCTCTTGCCGAGAATGAAGTCTAAGAGTCGACTGAGACCACCGGAACCCGTAACCAACTGCTCGTGTCGGTGGGACAAGAAATGGGCAATTCACAGTCAGAACAGTCTGCACGGAGCCAAAGACCAGCAGCCCCCGAGCCGGCTTGGGCGGGGCTTTGGTGGCAGGAGGTCCACGTGCTCCCGCCCCTCAGCTGCACCTCAGTCGCCCCGGAGCCTGGGAGGTCAGGACCCCGGGCTTCCAGCCCAGGCCACCAGCACGCCGCAGGCTTAGCAAAGAAACCCCCATTTTCTCCAGCTCCTGTGATGACCGCTATGCTCGCTGGAACTTACACATCCCCGGGGAACTCTTGTTAGGAAACGATTTCCAAATTAATTCAATGCCAATTTCAGAAAAATCAGGCATTTCAGTTTTTAAATCATATTCCAAGAGTAAACTCAAGAAACTCACGTGGTAGTAATACAGTCCTAATATATGTCCCATCATAAGCTTCTTGAGGGACTTTAAACAAGTAAGCTGAAACCCAAATTCTCAAATTGGTTTTTAAGACGAGTCTTTACAATTTTGTGTGACTTTACAAACTTATAAAGTAATTCCGATAGTCCGCTGTAACTAGTAAGGCCTCATTTCTCTTTCACACACCGTGACTCCGTTTCCTCGCCAGGAGGCTAATGCCATCAACAAACAGGCATCACCAGGCAGGGCTGTGGCGGGCTCCACGGCTAAGCGGAAACACTCTGAGGCCAACGACAATTTCCTGTCCCAATGATCCCTGATCTTTTCCACGAAACAAACCTGTCGTAGGCCAAGACTGGCATGGTCATAAGTGGCTGAAAACCACCAGAAAAACGAACAAGACATACACAAAACCCTTACATTTTAACTTGAGAATGGAAGGGTGTAAAAGAATGTTTCTGGACACGAAGGCGTCGCCGGTCTCTTTCTGACCCCCGCTGCCCCTCCCTCTCCCCTTCACAAGCGCCCGCAGCTGCTGCGATGTCACTGCTCACGTCGCGGGCAAGGACCTCCAATGGAGAAGACCAGGCACGTCCCTCAAAGCGATGCTACTCATACACCGACGTTCCCTTTTATTACGAGTTTGTGTCGGTCAACGACCTGAATCCCGGCTCCAGTGCACAGGAGTGAGCCTGAGACAAAGCATCCAGCGCGGGCGTCCTTTCTGACGTCGCCCTCCGACACCACACGCCACAGACCCGGTCAGCGTGTGCTCACAGTGGGGACACCCCACCCTCATGCTCCAGAAATTCCTTCCACTGCCTGTCAGGAAAGACAGGGAGGAAGGGACGGAGTGGGGAGAGGGAGGGGGCGAGGGGGAGACAGAGAAAAGCACTGAAGGACACGCCCTTGCCAACTCTTGCCCTAAAACTGACAGGTGTCCTCCTTCACTGGACAGCCAGCTGCACTTCGCAGGTTCAGTCTCTGGTTACCTGAGTGTCACGCTCATCCTTCCTATTACAGCAGAGAGGAGTTCCCTTGGACTCCTGACAGAGGACAGAATCGACGAGGCACTAGGCTAGGTCAGCTCACCACAAAGGATGTCTGAATATTAAATTTAGTTTAGTACACATTCAATTAAAATTTGTATATTCCAGATTCCAGACTTCAAGTCACATAATGATTCATATAAGAAAAGTCAAATTACAGGGGTGCCTGGGGGGGCTCGGTGGCTTAAGCCTCTGCCTTGGGCTCAGGTCATGATCTCAGGGTCCTGGGATCGAGCCCCGCATCGGGCTCTCTGCTCAGCGGGGAGCCCGCTTCCTCCTCTCTCTCTGCCTGCCTCTGCCTACTTGTGATCTCTGTCAAATAAATAAAATCTTAAAAAAAAAAGTCAAATTACATAAATAAAAAGTTTCAAAAACTAACTTCTACAACATTTAATATGTTTTAATGTCTGTAATGGGTTAAATTTGCTTCAACTCTGTTTTCACTATCAAAACATTTGAAAGTCACATGGTTTTAAAAAGAGTACATTAAAAACAAATTTACTGTCAGATAAAGCCATACTTTTAATGTATACAGATAAACATGTGTAAAATTGGGCATTAACTTCTTCTTTTTATGAAACTGAGACCATCTAGAATTTTTCTTACATACAATAAGCAGTACTTTAAAATACCATCTTAGAATCACTTAGGTTGCCACTTTCCAGGTACATAAGCTCAATCTGTAAGTCCACGCGACACGTACCCTGTGATCATCTGTGTTGTCATGGAAGAGATGAGAAACCACAGGTGTCTCAGAAACCTGGCATTAAAGGCTAAACTGTAGAGAAGCCTGAAAAGGAATGGGGAAAGATAAGTGAGAATAAGCAGATATTCATTCAACATATTTCTTCTAAATTCAAGCAAGCTAGAAACCGAAGAGTGTATATGATTCAGAAAATGTCTGTATTAAGCCCACAAAGAACATTCTTCCGGCACCAGGCTGCCCACTGGGGTACGTGGGAAACGTTCCCACGAGCAGGCTGCAGGCCGCATGTGCTGTTCCGGAGCTCGGCAGCCCTAGCCGTGGCCGTGAGCTCCACCCCGCGAGGAAAAGATGGGCTGCTGGAAAGCGCAGGCTGAGTGTGCTAATCCTCTGGGTCCATATTATACTAATGTGCTGCAGTATTTTATGGTACTAATAGTATTATTTCTCTACATTTAAAAATTTTTAAATAGGAATTTTAAGTAACCATTCTTGAAACAAACACATAAGAACGTGTGTGTATGTTTTTTTTTTTAAAGATTTATTTGATAGAGAAACACAGAGAGAGAACACAAGCAGGGGGAGTGGGAGAGGGGGAGGCAGGCTTCCCGCTGAGCAGAGAGCCCGATGCGGGGCTCGATCCCAGGACCCTGAGATCATGACCTGAGCCAAAGGCAGAGGCTTAACCCACTGAGCCACCCATGTGTCCCAAAGACGTGTTTTTTAAGGCTTAACTAGCATCTCAAACAGAATTCAGATCTAAAAGTATATTCTAAAGGTTTTTAAAAACCGTCCTGTATAGTATCGATTTGATTAAAAAGACTAAAAATCTCTGTGGATAAAGGGTAGATGTTTAGGGGCGCCTGGGTGGGGTGGCACAGTCAGCTGAGCTCCCGACTTTTGGCTTGGGTTGTGATATAGATTTCCTTTATTATTAAACAATTTTAAAACAGTTTTTAAAATTTTAGTTCAGTTTGCAGCAACTTGCCAAAGAACGTCTCTTCACAGACCAACTGAGAACCTAGAGGAGCTCTCGAAACAGCTCTGTTCAGTCAACATTCAGGTGTCAAAGCCACAATCAGGTTCCAGAGACAGTGCCCTTTGTCTTGACGACTGCTTTGATTTAAAAATGAACAGACTTAGGACGCCAGGGCGGCTCAGTGGGTCAAGCCTCTGCCTTCAGCTCCGGTCATGATCCCAGGGTTCTGGGATCGAGTCCGGCATCGGGCTCTTTGCTCAGCGGGGAGCCTGCTTCTCCCTCTGACCTCTACCCTCTCATGCTCTCTCTCTAATAAATAAATAAAATCTTTAAAAAAAATAAAAACGAACATAAAAAGTTCATAAAAATGAACTTGAAAACTGAACTTTCCCTCATACTACAGTGTCACTAGAATGGGGAAAGCAGCATTCATTAGGTGGATGCTTTCCTCGCTAGTCCTGAATACTACTGTTAAAAAGTACACATAAGAAGATCAGTACAGGCTACACGTGTGCTTTTTCCAAGTTTACTTGTGCCTCCTGTGAGCCGGCTGTCACTCATAAACATTTAGAAAATTCTCAGAAGTTTCAAAACTCACTTATTACTAAGTCTGACCAAATCAAGACCACTTACTAATTTGATGTGTCTAACAATAATGATTATCAATTAGTTTAGAATCTATATATGACTTCAAAATAGATTTAATAATAAAATCATGATGTATTGAAATGTTTAAAAGCTCACAGATCTTATTTAGTCTCTATGGTAGAAAATTCTAACATGAATCAAAAGCAAATTAAATGTATTGATTGATGATCAATCAATATTTCACTGATGAAAATTTCACCGATGAAAAAAGCAAGCATGAAATCACAGGCAAAAAGTAAATTTCTCTCTGTAGGTTTCCAGCTTCAATACTTTCAAAAGAAACTATAAAAACTTGTTTACAGAAACAGGAGCGGTATAGTCTGCCGTATGAAACAGGACACAGATCCGCGTTTTCCCCACTGAAGTCCCGGGCACACTCACGCTACCTCAGGCTGTCGCGGACACGGACTGTGAGCCAGGGCTGGAGCAAGCCCACCAGCACTCGCGCTCGGCCGCGCTCAGAACACAGGACACAGCCGTGTGCCTCCAGACAAACAACTGTCTAGATCATGATTCATAACATAAAACAACTAAGCTGGCTCATTCTACGGGTTTTTGGTAGAGAAATGTGTTGCAATAAAGCCGATCCGTGAGGCACCGTGAGTGGATATGCATTTTCAAGAAAACCACAGGAAGATTATAATTGCAACCTTTGTGATGCCCAAACGTTACTTTTAAAAGTTCCATTTCAAAGGTTCCAGAGGCGCATGCCACAGAGGAGCCGAGGACCAAGAACAAGCCCGTGCGGCCGCGCGCCCCGCTCCCGACACGGCGCTCCCAGGAAGTGCCTCTGCGGCGAAGAGAAAACGCCACGGAGAGCGGGAATTACAGGCGGCATCTCAGCGTGGCGCTCAGGAAGGCCTCGGACAGGACAGCCTCGCTGTGCGTCCCACAGACAACTGAGCCAACCAGGAGAATTCAAGCAGGAAGGAAGCATTCTGGACAGAGTGCAGCAGAGGCAAAGGGCCCGGCCTGCCACACAGGGAGGCAGAGAAACAGCGCGAGCGTGGCCGGGGCAGAGGTGCCCGAACACTTGATCCGTGAGGGGGACAGAGCCGGGCAGAGCCTGCGGAACCTGAGTCTTCTCCTGAGAGCCAAGGGGGCGACTCGCAGGCATGTGAGGACGACGGCCGCCGGGTCACGTGTCTGACCGCTCAGCCCGGCAAAGCAGAGCGCGAGAAGGTACAGGCGCGCGCCACGGCGACGGTGTCGGCACCAGCACCACGAAGGAGCGGGCCCGCGCCGCGCCCCACGGCCAGCCCGTCCGGCAGACTTTCCGTGGCGCTGGGAGCGGTCTGTGCTGTGCTGGCTGGCAGGGCGGACTGGCCAGCCACACGTGGCCACCACGCACTCGGAAGGTGCCGAGCTACGTGGCCAAGGAACTGGGTTTACACGTTCACCGTAATTCGTTTCAAGTGAAGTAGCCACGTTTTGCTCGTGGCTCCCCCAGTGTAACCCCAGGTTTTGGGGGAATGTGCTGGACTCAACCGCACGGAGTGCGTAGGGGTCTCGGTACAGCCCGTGAAACTGCTAACAGGAGTCTGGAGCTCCAGGAAGCGGCTGGAGCCATGTCCATCACCCAGAAAACTGACTGAGTAGGAAAAAAACGAAGAAACTAAAGGGAAAGGAAGTCAAAGAAGTTGAGGATACGTTGAAACACAGAGACAAAGAAAAGCCTTGAAGAAACAGAAGAGAAGCCCAAGAGCAAAGCCAAAGTCGTGAGAGCAGCGTCTGCAAAGGTAGCAGGGGAGGGAGGTTTGAGAAGAGGAAGGGCAGCTGTGCGGAAGGCCACGGAGGGCCGGGCTTGCGGGGGGCCCTGCGGGGGGCCGCACCCAGGCAGGGCAGGGCGACGCGTGGCAAAGGGAGGGCACACAGAAGGGCACAGCCCTCAGCTCTGCGTGGAACGCTTCTCAGCAGCACAAAGCCGTCCGATGACACGCTAACCCCCCGCCTCTGCCAGCCCAGAGTCCAAGTCAGCCGGGGTCAACGCTCAGCACTGCACGTGCGCCGCCCTCACGTGTCCACGTAAGTGCCCGTGTCTCTGGGTTTAGTTCTCTGGACAGTGGGATACTGCCTTCTTGTTTTCCCTCTCACAATACAACCACAGTATTCACAGTAGAGAAAGTGAATATATTTTCTTAAGGAAAAAATAAATTTTATCTCCAAATATTTATTCAGAGTCCCAAGTCCAATGGCAAGATTTATGAATTTTCTCCCATAAAAGGAGCTGGCAATTCGTTTATTACTTTTTTGAAATTTAAGTATTTCCCATTATCTGAAACTCAAAACCTATCAAAGAACACACACTAAAGGGCGCCTGGGTGGCTCAGTCAACTAGTTGAGCGTCTGCCTTCAGCTCAGGTCATGATCCTGGGGTCCTAGGATTGAGCCCATCAGGCTCCCTGTCCGCAGGGAGTCAACTTCTCCTTCTGCCCCTACCCTCACTCATGTGTGCGTGCGTGCGCTAATAAATAAAAATCGTTTTAAAAAAGTACAGTGAGAGGTCCACATTCTCCTCCTCTCTTGACTTCCCCAGCACAGACATGTAAATAATCAGCTCTATGACCTTCCTGTGTATGTGTCTAATATATTTTATGCAAATACAAACATACATTCCCACTTTTCTCACCATTCTGACACAAAAGTAGGTTATTATCCACTTTGTACTGTAGTTTCCTTTTTTCAATTAAACATGTACCTTGGAAATCTTCCCACACCGGTGTACAAAGGGTATTCCTGTTCCTTTATACATCCTGACAATGAATGTCAGACAGGAATTAAAACTGCAGGGCACCTGGGGGTCTCGGTCCGTCGAGCGTCTGTCTGACTCCACATTTTGGCTCAGGTCATGGTCCCAGGGTCCTGCGACTGAGTCCGCAGTCGAGCAGGGCCCTGCGCTCCGTGTAAAGCCCGTGGAAGAGTCTCTCCCTCTGCCCCTCCCACCACCGAAGCAAATGCACAATCTGAAGCAGCCGCAGACAAGAAGAAATTAAAACTGTAAATCCCAGCCACGTAAGAGGGACTTGTGTGGGCTCAGAGGTGCCGACAAGGCATCATCAGCCCTGGAATTTATTTATCATCTTTTAAATACTTTAAAAAAAAAACACCAAAAAACTTGAAAGCAGTGAAAATCGAGCACAGTTAAGTAAGTCTACTTGCTTTATAGAGCTATGGGAAACAGGTACTTAAAAGCTGACGTATTTAAACCATAAATGAAATTCCTGGAGTAGTTTCTTAGAGGAAACAGGTGCAGTAGTTGTAAAACCAAGGCTCCATATAAAGCTCCTTTACGCACTAAACACCCTTCGGAAACGGCTCACTGGGGAACCCCAGACCAGGAAGACACATTGAACTGCAGTGGTTACTGCCTGCAGCGCCCGACTTCGCGCTGCCATCAGAGCCCGGGTCCTGGCCGAGCTGCTCTGATTGGGAGATCTGACATCCTGCCCTGCCGCAATTGGCCCACAGAGAGCTAGTTTCCCGCGGAGGGAGCGCGTCCCCTGCCACCTCACTTCCTCCAGTGGCAGCAAACACCATGGCGCTGGGACAGTGCCGGCCAGCGGGCCGCGTGGTGTCCAAGGCGGGCTCGGCCGGTGGTGTGCCCTCGGCGTGCGGCCCGTCCAGGCAGGCTGCTTTCCTAACCAAGACACCAGCTCTTTCCACGGCACAGGAAGGCACTTGACAGAAACAGAAGAGAACTCTTCGGGTGACCTCAACGGTCGGACACAGCGCGGACCCCAGTGTGGGGAGACAGAGGCTCTCAGCGGGCCGTCTGCGGACCATCCACCCCTGCGCTCCCCCTCGAACCCCGGACCCCTGCAGCGTGCGCTGGGAGATATTTGCCACGTTCTCCGGACACCATGGAGCTAGCACTCCAAGGAGAGAAAAACCGTTCAACGCTGCGGTCCCACTTACTTACGTCAGCACACGGGCCACGTCCTGACCTGGGCCTGTCCCTTCACAGGCCCGCCGCACAGCTGCCCAGGGCGGCCCGATGCCGGGCGCGCTGTAAGCCGGGGACACGCAGGCTCCGGAAGGCAGGCTGGGTCCGGCGCTCGGAGAGGGGGCCAGGCCTCAACCGCAGCCCGCTCTCCGGGCCGCTAGGAAAACGCGCTCGTTTCATTTACTACACGACAGGCCAGGGAAGCAGAGCCGAACAGGACCGGCTGGTTTAGAAAAAGAAAGACCAACGGTCGTTCTCCATGCACGGTTGCACCGCGGGAGCCGCCTCCATCGCGCCCCTTGGGGAAGCAGCAGCCCAGGCTGCCACGGGGGCGCACGCCGCTGCTCACGCGGCCCCACGCCACTTGCCTGACTCTGGGCACCGCCATCCGGTGCTGCACCATGAGCGTGTGGCCGATGGACGCCATCAGAGTGAAGGCCTCCTCGCTGGCGGAGTCCCTCCACACCAGGGCCAACAGGGTGCTGGTCTGCTGCTTCGTGTCCAGCTTCTTGAGACACTCCTCGGTGATGTAGGGCACCGACAGCCGGCCGTCCTCCTAAACACAGCGGGCAAGCTGCTCTGAGTTCACCACGGTTGGGCGGCAAGGACCCGCTACGCTGCCCACGGGATCTGACTCCACTCCCCCGAGAACACAAAACAGGCCTGATCTAAAAGTGGCCCACATCACGACGGGCACATCCATTAAAGTACTATGACACTTTCTAGAGTTCCACCCACAGTCGTTGTCTGGATTAGGCACCAATTTTACCCAGCGTGACAACACAGGCACCATACATACTCAGTTTTTGCCTCCTGATAGGACAACATTTCAGTGTTGACATTTCAGGAAAAATTAATTTCATATTTTAGATACCACTGTGCGAAGCACACGTGTGGGAATATATTACCATCTAGCAGAATTTCCATTGTAAGATATCTGGGAGACTAGAGTTTAAGCAAAAATAGAATATTAAATATTGTTTAAAAAATAAAATAAGATACATTTTATATCTTACTTTCTCTAAGGATCTGATTCACTGAGTAAAACCTGAACTAAGCTGCTGTGTATTTATCTGTGTGGGGAATTCACCAAAGACACATGCTTCTCTCCTATACGTGCACACTCAAGTGTACGTGGGCATGAAAGTGCACAACACTGGGTGCTCCTGGCGGCCCCGTCTGGAGACCTGCGTGGACAGGAGTCACGTCGTCGGCAGTCACCGACCTGAAGGTAATAAACTCTACCCGCCCAACCTGAATCCGTAAGTAACATGCACGGGCGCTACTTTTGTAGCGTCAGACTTAAATTATACAGAGACCGAAGTGTTTAAAAACAGTGAAATCTGGGGTGCCTGGGTGGCTCAGTGGGTTAAGCCTCTGCCTTCGGCTCAGGTCATGATCTCAGGGTCCTGGGATCGAGTCCCGCATCGGGCTCTCTGCTCGGTGGGGAGCCTGCTTCCTCCTCTCTCTGCCTGTCTCTCTGCCTGCTTGTGGTCTCTGTCTGTCAAATAAATAATAAAATAAAACCTTTAAAAAAAACAGTGAAATCTGACTCTGGAAAAATCTCAATCAAATTAGATTCTACATAATTATCACAGGAAAGAAAAGGCAATATATAAGCAATGGACAAAAAGATCTGACCAAAAAATAAAGATTTCGAGTCAAATCTGTTGAATACCTGGCCTACAGCTGGGTCACTGGTTCTGAACCCAAATGTGGACAGGAAAGGAGACGTAACAAACAATGCAGGGGAATAATGAAGAGAAAAAAATGAAAAAGAGAAGCCAAAGTATCAAGTCACATACCTGTACTAACACAGATCTTGAAACCCTTGGATATTAAGGGAGAAAAATAAAGTGAAGTAAAATTTCCCACAACTATAAGTAACAAAATTAAGTTGAACTTCTTTTTTTTTGCAGTTTGTAAAAAAAAAAATTTTAACGGCTTTGTGGGATGCCCAGCCCATGAGATGGCTCACACATCAAAGCCTTACATTTAGACACTTCGAAATAGAAGTTTTATGCCATATTCATCTATGGTCTTACGGGCTTTAAAATTTTTTTAATTTAAATTGAATTTAGCTAGCATACAGGGGTATGTTTCAGGGGTACAGGTCTGTGACTCCTCAGTCATACAGGACAGCCAGTGCTCATTCCATCCCGTACCCTCCTTCATGCTCCTCCCCAGTCACCCCAGCCCCCCGCCCTCTCCCCTCCGGCAACCCTGTTTTGTTTCCTAGAGTTGAGTCTCTTATGTCGTGTGACTTCACTCATATGTGGAATTTAAGAAACAAAACAGGTGAACATAGGGGAAGGGAAAGAAAAAATAAGATAAACAGAGATAAGGTGTCCTTTCCATTATGTTAGAGAAGTATAACCACAAGCAAGCGAGCCTGAGTGTCCCCTCTGTTCCCCGTGTCTCCTACTCTGCTCCTGTCTGTGTCCACAGGGAGAGGAGGGACTCCCTAACATCTCCCCAGCAGGTGCCGTCCAGAGCCTCCTCTCCACGTGGATACCAACCATACTGTGCATAACCATTTTAATGTCACAGCTTCTCCAGAAAGTTATTCAGTATTTAAAAAGTGTCTTCTAAAAACAAAAAACTTTTATCTACATTCCATCTACAGAATCCCACTTTTTTTTTTAAAGCAATACAAAAAGGGGCGCCTGGGTGGCTCAGTGGGTTAAAGCCTCTGCCTTCAGCTCAGGTCATGATCTCGGGGTCCTGGGATCGAGCCCCACATCGGGCTCTCTGCTCAGCGGGGAGCCTGCTTCCCTCTCTCTCTGCCTGCCTCTCTGCCTACTTGTGATCTCTCTCTGTCTATTAAATAAATAAAAATCTTACAAAAAAATAAACGATACAAAAAAAGTCACATTTGGGTGCAGTTCTGAATTCTGAAAGATGCAAGACTTCCAGCTTCCACCAAAAAACACTCAGTTTTGCCCTTTTGTAATTAGCCCTCCCTCTAGTTGTAAGGGGCAAAGACTCATCTGTTTTTTCTTATTGTTACTCTTCCATCTCTGCTACTAAAGCTATTTGTATTGGAGGGCATAGTACGAACACAACCTTTCACTTTGCAAGATCCTAAAGATTTACTTCCCCTGGAAAACCTGAGCCCTCTAGAGTGTAGTCTTTCTGGGACTGGACTTAGTATTAATCAATGGGAAATTTCCTAACAAAAAATTTTTTTAACCCATGATATCCAAACCTCAAGATATTTCAATTGTGTAATTAAGAGAAAAAGCAGCAGATAATATCACGGAAATTCTGTGTGTTATAATGCAAAGCTTTTTATCCCTTGAAAATAGCAAACCATGCTAGGTGAGAAATGGAACAACAGGTACAGAGATTACACATGACAATAAACTCAAAATTCGTTTTCAAATACATCATAACACCTGTCATCTACGAAACTGCCGAAGAGTAACAGGAGACATTACTTGGTGTCCCCGAGATAGGGTAAGGAGGAACTTTGCTTTTTCTCCCTTTGAGGCTGGGAGAAGGGGAGGGTGCGTGCGGCGGCCGCCTGGCGAGGGTCTCTGTGCAGACGACCCTCCACCCGCACAGCGGCAGCTGCAGGGAGGCAAGCACGCGGAGAGATCACTCAGCTGGACACCACTTTACAAGGGCGAATTTTATGGTAAAGTGTATCGCCATAAAGCTGCTATAAAAAAATTCTTAAAAACAGAACAATGCTTGTTACATAGTAAGTGCCCTTCCTGAGAACTAGGAACTTATTAGCTTTTTAACCCAACAATTTCACTTCTAGGAAAATTTCCCGACACACAGCGTGGCCTGCTGTGCATGAAACTCACATAACCACGTCACCCACACACACTAGGGTGGGAGAAGGTGTGGAAGAGGGTCCCAACCCCCAGTCGCCAGGAGGGCGCGTGTGGGAAGAGCAGAGCGGCCACGGCGCAACCTCATCTGCACTCCGAACGCTTTAGGACAAGAACGCGTCAATGTGCTACTTGTGTAGCTGAAACTGAAGACGGACACAAAGTTAAAAGTCACCCCCAGATCAGGAGGAGTGGGGTGCAGTGTGACCCGTTCGCGGGCCCCAGGCCCGCAGGAGCTTACCGGAGCGCTTGGCTGCTCGTCAGCCTCTTCAGCCTCATCTTCCGAGTCACTGGCCGAGCCTGGACAGCTCGCACTGGCAGGCGACACTGGGAGCTGAGACAGAAAGGTCTGGAGCACTCGTAAATACACCAGCAGTCCTTCCTCAGAGAGGGTCCCTTTGTAAGACAGTCAGTCGTAATATCTGATTAGAAGTGGTCAAACAAAACTGGAAAACTCGGGTATCACTTTTCTTCTATTCAGAGAGACATTTCTGACCACAGCTTCTTATCAAAATCATAGTAATTCATGCACAGACGTATGTATCAACACATCAGAGAAAGATGCTGTAATTCTAGAATACGCACACGTTGGAAGTTTGGCACATATGGGGATAACAACCCTGCACTCACAGTTTTAAAGTTCTCAACTTAAAAAATTTTTAAATCTGTGTGGCCTTGTAACATGTATCTGAATCAGGCCCCCTTTTTTCTTTTTTAAAGTAATGTCTACCCAAGGTGGGGCTCGAACTCACAACCTGAGATCAAGAATCACATGCTCCACTGATAGGAGCCAGCCAGGCACCCCTGAATTGGGACCGTGTGCCTAGAAACTTTCCCCAGGGACACCGGCTAGGACACAGACCTTCAGCAAATATGCTCCCCCTGCAGAGGCCACCCTGACAAGGCACACCGGCCCCTGGAGTCCCGTCTCTGGACTTCCATCTGCTAGTACCACACAGTGTGTTTAGGTAAAACACATCTTGTATCTCATACCCAGGTAATGCTCGCCAACCGTTAAGACAAAGAAGAAGAGCCACGGTGCCCCACTGCTTGTTTTGGAGCACCTGCTCTCCAGTAACAACAGTGCATTCAGGAAGGGCTCGTACGGGAAAGCAGTGTGTGCGTCCGCTAAGGCCGGAACGATGAAATGGAAAATCTGATCTGTGAAAGGTGCTGCCAAAAGCTCCTCAGTGAAGGCGCTGAACACTTGCTGCCTGAAGAGAAAAGCGGAAGCTTTTATCATGACATATTGTTTGTAAAATCACTGATTAAAATCAACATGCGAAAAATATTCTTTTCAAAATTAATGGGAGCTAAGCATTCGATATCAACTAAATTGCCTTGAAATTAACTGATTTTGTGCCTTTCCTATTGAGAAAACTCTGCCATGTTTTCCTACCTTTCAACAGCTACGAGAAGACAGGAAACTAACCAGATCACCAGAGTTATACGTTTAATTAGGCCAAACAGAAATAGTAAGCTTTTTCTTTAAACTGAGTCACACTAGTAAAGTAAAAATCTGACTTTGAAGTCTACATGTAAAATAGCATCCATGTAAAAGTTACTGTTAGATACAGAATCTGTGAACTTACAAAATCAGTAAATTACCCCATTCTTACCTTGCACCTTCGGGACAGGAGTTGTAAGTAAAGTGCAATGGTTTCAGAACATTCTCTAGCAAAATGTTTGCTATAGGAACTCGAGATAAATCAGAATATTCAATACTTGATGGAAGCTTGTTGTTAATTAACAAATAGAGAGATCTATAATACCCTAAAAGAAAGGAAAAACATATACTTAAAATTTGGTACCTTAATAATAATGAGAAAAAAAAATGGGTCAATTTTAAAATGCTTTTTATAAATCTGCATGGGTCCAAATTTAATTCTTCAACTTTCCTTTTTCATTAAACGTTACTAGTTAAACAGACAATAGCCCCCTTTTTAAAAGTTTATCAGTTTTTAAAGTAATCTCTACACTCAGCGTGGGACTCGGATTCATGACGCCAAGATTGAGCCGTACACTCTACCCACTGAGCCAGCCGGGAGGTCCCTTCAACTTTTTTTTCTTTTTTAAAGATTTTATTTATTTGACAGAGATCACAAGGAGACAGAGAGAGGAGGAAACAGGCTCCCCACTGAGCAGAGAGCCCGATGTGGGGCTCGATCCCAGGACCCTGGGATCATGACCTGAGCTGAAGGCAGAGGCTTAACCCACTGAGCCACTCAGGCGCCCCTTCCTTCAACAATTTTATTAAGAAAAAGTTAAATACGTAAGTAGCCTGAAAAGGTATATAAACTCCACCTGCCCATCACCCACTCCTCCCTTCACTGGGGAAGCAAATCTAAAATAAAATTATTGGGCACCTGGGTGGCTCAGTGGGTTAAGCCACTGCCTTCGGCTCGGGTCATGATTCCAGGGTCCTGGGATCGAGCCCCGCATCGGGCTCTCTGCTCAGCAGGGAGCCTGCTTCCCTCTCTCTCTCTCCCTGCCTCTCTGTCTACCGTGATCTCTGTCAAATAAATAAATAAAATCTTTTAACAAAAATTATTTCAGCGTATCATCAAAGGACTTTATTTTTCTTAAAAATGCCATTATGACAGCTAAAATAAATTAATAATAATTCCTTGCATCTAGTCAGTGTTTAAGTCTCCAACTCCTGCTTGCTATAAATTTCATTTAACTGGTTTGCGTGGATCAGGATCCCAGTAAGGCCCAGGTATTGTGGTGGAAGAATTTAACTAGCTCTGTGGTTTTCATGAGCACGCTGAGCTCCTGGATGCGGGCACACGGAAGCATCCGCCATAGCGGTAATCCTCACGGACTCTCACGCCATCCTGTCTTTGGGCAACGGGGTGGGCTTGGCAGGCCCTGAGCTCTCCCACTCACGGAGACCACTACCAGACGCGCCTGTCCTCATCTGCGGACCAGGAGCCAGGACCTGCCACTCGCCAGCCCTGCTCCGGCGGGTTCTTTAGTTCCTTTTAGAGGAAATGATGGCTTTGGAGACCATGGTATGGGCACCAGGGAATTCAAGCCGAAGCAACACCCTTTCTGACCTTACTAAGCATCTGATGGGCTTGCAAGATGTGCAGGAAGCATCAACTCTGGCCTCACGGGTGACCCAAATCCTACAGTCTTTTAAATACATCCACCCCCTTTTTACAAAGGGGTAAGAAGAACCTTCAGGTGTAGTTTGTAAATATCTCACTACTGTCCAGACACATTTGGTAGCGCACATTAGATACACAATTTACTCGCTTCACTTTGTGAAAACAGTCCTACACAAATTTATGCAGAGGCCACTTTTAGGCAACAGGCTTGACCAAGGGGAAGTTGATCGGGGCACATGGTCAGGCCCATCAGGTGACCCACCTCGAATTATCTATAGGACCTAATTGACCAATGGGCTGCTTACAACGAGGGACAATTACCAAAAAGGGAGAAAATTCCTTATGTCCCAGACCTCCTCACCTTCCTCCTTTACACACAGCCCCCCATGAACGGCCTCGAGGCAGACAGCCCGGCCTCTGCTCCCTGCAGTGGACGCAATACATTTCCATCCCCTTTGTTCTGCTTCAGGTGAACCCTTCCACCACCACCAGGCCGGCTTCTACCCCAATCCCCCTGATCGCTACCCCACAACTGGGGGCCCCCAGCTGAGCAGACAGACACCACGATCTCCCCTTGAGTCATGACCACTAAACACTGACTCCTCAGTGCTCTGTCCTCACACTTACTCTGTAACTCCAACCCCGACCTCATGCTCTCATCACCAGCAACCCCAACAGGGAAGCCTGAAAGCTCTTTAGCCTGAGAAGACGGAAGTGGGTGAGACAGACGAACAGGTCAAGAGGCACAAACTTCCAGCCATAAAATAAGTCAGTCATGGAGATTAAAACAAAAAAACAAAACAAACAAAAAATGGACAGCATAGGGAGTACATCAAGAATTTTTTAAAATACCACATCAGGAAAATTTTAAAAATACTATACCATTAACATGTCAACACCCATCTGCCCTGACCAGATCACTTGACAGCACGACTAGAGTCTGAAGTCCAGCCGCACTCGTGCGCATACGTCCGGTAACACAGACTGTGATTAGGAAACAGTGCCAAATGTCCCAGACTCCTCCTGCCGGGAGAAACCGGTGAGCGGAATTCAGAGGAACAAACTCCCAGTGATGTCACTAAGTCACGGGGACGGAAAGCACAGCACAGGGAGCACCGTCGACAGTAACAGAGCACGCGACGGACGGTGGCCACACTTGCCACGAGGGGCCCTGAGCACTGCGCGGAGCCGTGGAATCACCCAATAGCATCCCATGTCCCCACGGAAGGTGCCAAGAAGCGGCAGTTTCACCGCAAGATTGTGACACACTTTCTACTTCTAGACACATTGCAAAATAATGCATTTCTTAGTTATATTCTTTAAACTTTTAGGAAACAAGAAAAGTAAAAACTCTCAGATTGTTCAGCCTTAATCAGTACACGCAATCAGGCATCAGCCAATATAAGGGATGATTTTAATCACCATTACTTTTTTTTTTTTAATTTATTTATTTGTCAGAGAGAGGGAGCAAGCACAGGCAGACAGAGTGGCAGGCAGAGGCAGAGGGAGAAGCAGGCTCCCCGCCGAGCAAGGAGCCCGATGTGGGACTCGATCCCAGGACGCTGGGACCATGACCTGAGCCGAAGGCAGCCGCTCAACCAACTGAGCCACCCAGGCGTCCCCACCATTACTTTTTTTAAAAGATCAAAGCCCACAAATTTCAATTTACTTTCAGTTGACTCCCTAATTTTTCAACAAACTAAGGAGATTTCTTTCTTTTTAAGATTTTATTTATTTGAGAGAGAAAGAGAGCACACGCACACACATGCACACAGAGCCAGAAGGGCAGAGAAGCAGACTCCCCGCTGAGCAGGGAGCCCAATGCGGGACTTGAACCCAGGACGCTGGCATCATGACCTAAGCCGAAGGCAGATGCTTAACAACTGAGCCACCCAGGCACCACTTGATCCTTTTTTTTAAACTGAAGCCAAACGTTGAGATGTGATGCGAATCTGATTTTTACAGGTTCAGTACTGAGGACTGAATTAGCTAGGTTTAGCCTAGATTAGTCCATCAGCTCTGGGGAACAAAAGGACATTGATTTACGGTTTTCCCAGTAACTCTTGGCTTCCAGAACCACCTACAGCACGTCTTCTGACCGATAACGTACCTATTTTTTAATGCTAGCCCTTCTCAAGTCCAAGCCCTGAAGTGTTTGTCTTCCTAGCTGTGAGACTGCTGGGAGTCAGATTTTTAAGTTTCTGTCTCACACTGCTTAATTCATCACAAAAGTGTCAGAAGCCCTCTCTGTTTCAGTCACCAACGTGTCCTCGGAGGAATTTCGGATCTCAGTTATTATGCCTTAACACGACGCAGCCATGACCGGGAGAGGGTCAACGCGTCACAGCGTGACGACCCAGTCAGAAAGAGATCTCAGACCCGGCGTCTTCGTCTCCTCTGCTGGACTGAGGTGAAGACCAGGATTTCCTCCTGAGACCGGCGAAGCCACTGACCTGTCCCTCAGTCCTGCGGCACCACTGTCCCTGCCAGCTGGGGACGCGGCTGCTGGCCCTACTGCAGGGGGATCAGCTGCCGCAGGTGCACGTGAGCAAGGCCCCACGGGTTTCTGGACACGAGCATCCATTTGCTTCACTTTCAGTCACAGGAGGTGTTAAAGAGTGGACCGCGCGTCCAGAGGTTTAGGGTGGAGGACGAGGGTCGGCGCTCCCCTGGGCAGCGGGGCCCTGTCACCGTCACTCCTGGTGCTCGGAGCAGGCGCGCGAGCTCTATAGGGCACCCGCCAGCCCTGCCCCGGCCCAGCCGCCACCTACCATTCTGAATCATGTAGTGCAAGACCTGCTCGATGACGGACGCCACGAAGCCAGCGTCTTGCAAAACAGGCAAGTACGTATTCTCAGATGAAAACACCTCAAGCATCCTCATCGGAAGAGCGACATTCAAACTGTCATCGCTACAGCTTTGCAGTAACCTGTGAAACAGGACAGAGGTGTTCACACGCCGCAAGCCCCACAGGCGGCTCTGCCCCACCGCGTGCCTTGACGGGGCTTACCTGCAGCCGAGGCTCATCAGCCTCTTTATCTGAAACAGACACGTGAGCCTCTCGGGCCCGTCCAACTGCCGGACAAACAGAGAGCTGTGTTTGAGTAAGTTCTGATACATCCATATCTGAAACACAACACACACAGTCACCTCGGTCCGCACGAAGCTCGTCACAGCACAGTAACTCTCCCGACTTCCGTAAGTGGTGAACGGACACTGAATCGAGACGTGATAAAACGTGAATCTTCTCGATCAGGATTTATTTTGTAGTGCAGACCACACGACCTAGATTTTCTGCGTTAACACAGCACATCAGTATAAAGCTGTCACTAAATGTATCACTAAAACAAGGTACACTTAAAACTCATCTAAATCGGAGATAAAATAGCTCATTTGCAAAGATCAGCAATCCGTAGTAAAAATGCACGAGAAATACAGTAATTAATCATAAGGTGCACGAGGCCATCTCTAGTGATCTAGCTGCGCACACTGGAGGCCATCCGACCCCATTAGAAACAAAATGCTGGGAACCCCATGAACGAGGCTACATGACGTGGAGCCGGCACTCACCAAACGTTTTGAGTCTTCGCTCTGCTTGTAGAAAAACAGCAGCTGCCTCACCAGGAGGGTAAGGTTGGGCCCGCTGGCGATGGAGAAAGTGCCCCCTGGCTGTGAGGCGCTGGCGCAGCGATCGAAGGCGCTTCTCCGGAGGGCGTGCTGGGGGCAAGGCAAAGCACCGGCTCGTGGGCCAGCTGCGCAGGGTTAGGGGCCCAAGTGTGCCCCGGGGGCTGCAGGGCGGAGAGGGGGGCAGAGGGGGGAGAGGGAGGGGGCGGGGGGGGTCCCCAGTCTAGGTGCACTGCCGTGCAGTTCTTGCAAAAAGGTGACATGAAACCCAGAAAACTGGGACTGGAATGAAGACCCTTCAGCCCTCAGAGGCCCTTCAACACTCCCGTCTTTAGCCGCACCCCATTTCTATATTGTTACTCAAAAATCACCTCAGAACTCCCCAGTCTATAAATCTTTACATAAATATAAACTACTAAAATTATTGGGGAAAACACTATTATCCACGTTGACTTTCATTACACACATGTACTAAAATACCCACAAAGTGGAGTCCACTTCCAAGGCTCAAGGCCATATCCAAAATGAGCTCCGGCGTGCCTAATTCTTCCTCAGCTTAAAAGCAAACTTACTTGCTGCCTCCGGTCTCTGTAGCCTCGTATAAATGACTGTATGATCACTGCGTTCTTCAGTCTTCGCCTTTCCTCCTGCATAACAGAGGGAGGAAGGAATAATTGGGTCTTAGTGAAACAGTATTTAGCTAACAAAGACTTAAAACAAAAAGAAACAGCTATAGAATTTACAGACCACAAAATTCACTCTTTCAAGCGTACCATTCACCGATTTTTAAAATATTCAAAATTCAAGTGTTACCACAACCTGATTCTAGAATACTTTCGCACACACTCCAAACCCCTGTACCGATTAGCACTCAGTCCTCAACCCCTGCCCTGGCTCCCTGATCCCCAGCAACCACCAATCAAATTTCTGTCTGTATGGGAATGCCTATTCGGGACATAATGGAACCCTATAATCTGTGGCCTTCTGTGTCTGACTTTTTTCACCGGGCACAGTATTTTCCAGGTTCATACATGTTGTATCGCTTATCAGTACTGCACGACTTTTCATGGCCAATTAATATTTCACCATAAGGATGGCTTGCATTTCATTTATCCGTTTACCACCTGACAGACATTTGGGCTGCTATGAATAATGCGGTTGTGGGCATTCACGTAAAAGTTTTGTGTGGACACAGGTTTTCATTTCTCTTGGGGTATGCGCAGGCGCGGAATAACATTGGAGGAACAGCCAGACTGTTTTCAAAGTGGCTACACCATTTCACAATCCCACCAGCACACTAAGCCTTATAATGACAGCTACAGTTTGAAATAGAAAAAGAATAAAGAGAACACAAACATCAATTTTAAAAGCCACTTTTCTTATCTCAAAGCAGAAAACTCCAGTTTTGGTTAAGACTCTCTCAAAAATGTCAGTGACCTAGCAGAAATATTTCTTCTTCACATCGCTGTAACCAATGCAGCTTCCACTGTGCGCGCGCCCTAAGAGAGACACCGCACAGTCCTCGACAACTACTCCTCCCAGTCTTACGGCACAGAAGCTGAAATGTCCACAAAGATAAAGTGATGCTGGAAGATGTACGAGGCTCAGAACTCCAAGCCAAGTGCGACACTAAGGCCTGCACTCATCCTACCCCACGACACCATTTCCTGTCTTCCAGGAATGTCACCTGCCAGGCTTGAAATGCACACATGCACACACAGTCCTAGGATGCCAGAACACCACTCGGGTCATGCAAGTGTGCTTTCTGAGCTTCAAGTGCTCACAGCAAACGAACCCCCGAGCCTAAACCTAGTTTGGGAACCTTTTCATTACAATGATTCTAAGAGCACTTCATTAAAAACTATAATGGTCCCATGAGTTTTCAAAACATTTTTTTTATTCATTCAGCTGTTCACTGAGGAGGAAGTCTTGGTAGCATCCCAGCGACCTAAAGGCTCCATTGTAAATGTACTGGAAACAGACTGATCCTGACAAGGACTGAAGAAGGGCTGCAAACCAGCTAAACCCTGTATTAATGAAAGGTGATTCGTCCTTCTTCCTGTTGCCAAAAGAAAATGTAACGCTCTCCAAAAAGAGCTCTTTTGCTTTTTGTTTTGCCATATAAACTCACAGTATTCAACCAAAGACAAGAACTAAAAATCGAAAGGACAAACAGAAACAAACCCAGAGGTGATCCAAAACTGGAGTTTAAACATTATCTTTAATAATCTATAACTGTGTTCATGAAATTAAAAGACAAGAGAACGGGAAATAAAGACAATTCCAGAACTGAAATAAAATCTGAAGTTCAGAATTCAAAGAATGTATGTAACAATCAGACACTGGTAAAGAGATAATGTGTAAATTAGAAGTTAGGTCAGAAGAAAATATCCAAACTGAAGGAGAAATAATCACAACGATAAATATATGGAAGAGCAGAGGAGAGACATATGACGCAACACAAAGGTCAAATATGTACATAATTTGAGTCCAAGAAGAGGAGGAGAGGAAGAATGGAACAGAAACACTACTCAAGAGAGGACAGCTGAGAATCTCCCAGAGAAGGTGAGAGCCTCAGCCACCACGTCTTGGTGAGCAGCCACTTTCAGCTGACAGCAGTTACACCACCCAGGGAACATCTGGAGGCAATTTTGGTTTCTCAACTGGAGAGAACGGCAGGAGCACCGTGGCATCTAGTGGCTGGAGCAGAGGCCTCAGATGCTGCTGAACCCCTTCAGTGTACACGGTAAGCCCCCACAGCAAAGAACAATCTGGTCCAAAAAGTCGGCAGTGCTGAGGCTGAGAGCGCCCTCCTAAAACTCTCTGTATCTGCTGTGCCCTTCACCAAGAATGCTCTTCCTCCAGCTTCTTTTCCGTCCTTCAGTTATCAGCTCAACTCTAACCAGCTCAGAGTCTCCTTCCCTGAACACCCTTCCCGGTCACCATCACCCTGTCCCACTGCCCTCACAGCACTTGCATCCGTGCTCCAGAACCCAGCACGAACATTATCCATCTTATTCACTATCCATACAGCCAGCAAGCAGAACAGCACCTGGAATGTATCAAGCTCTCAATTAATATTTGCTAAAGGAACAAATGATCGATCAGAAAACAAAACAGAAATCCGGAAAAGTAGGCCATAAAATATACCATAATTGCCAGTTAATTAACAAAACAAGCAATGTTAAGAAACCGTCACCAGAGAGATGAAATGTAAAATAAAGAATGTATTAAACAAACAAAAAAAAACAACAAATGTCACTAGCTCCATTTGTTTATCTTCTACACAAATAATTAAGATATTTGCCTTAACAGTGAGTTTTCTTCTTTTACTTGGCAAAACATGAACATGATATACTAAGTCTTTCTAGATCTTCTGGAAACCATTATCATAAGCAAGCAAGAGAACTTTATAAAAGCCTGCTTTCCCCTCTATTCTGGAAACTGCCCACTTAGTCTGTCTTTTCCACACTGGTTCCAGAATAAATTACTTATCATAAATCCAAACAATCCAGAAATGCTTCCGAAGTTTAATATACACAAAAATATGCATGTTATGTCACATATAACATACATCTATCTATACACATTACGAGAGACTTACCTCTCTCTTTCTTCTTTCTTCCTGAGTACGATGTAAAAGAGAAGCCTTTTCTTCCTACACACAAAAAGAGAAAAGATAAAGAGGCTTTAATTTCAAATTCTAATATACTCTCAAACAAAAATTACAGAATGTCTTCACCGAAATAGGATCCTAAAGATCATACAAACATTCTGACTTAATGAGAAGCCTAAGGCACAAGAAGTTAAATGCCCCCCCCCCCGCTAGATCACAGACCTAATTAAAGTTAGTATTTCAGTAGTCTTCTAAGAACAAAATCTGATTTTTTTACACACACGAGAGAGTTCAAGTAAAACTGGAATATCTGAATGATATCAGTGTATTATATCCATGCCAACACCCTGGTTGTGATTATCATAGTACAGTTTTATAAAACAGAACCCCCCCTTGGGGGGTGAAATCAGGCACCGTGAACACAGGATCTTTCTGTATTATTTCTAACAGCTGCACATGAGCCTACAATTATCTCAATAAAATATCTGATGAAAAAATTCAGTATTGTTACTGAATTTTTAAAAATTCTCTTTTCAAAAAAAAAAAAAAAAATCTCTTTTCAGGGAGCCTGGGTGGCTCAGTGGGTTAAGCGACTGCCTTCGACTCAGGTCATGATCCCAGGGTCCTGGGATCGAGTTCTGCATACAGGCTCCTTGCTCAGCGGGGAGCCTGCTTCTTCCTCTCCCTCTGCCCACTACTCTGCCTGCTTGTGTTCTCTGTCATATAAATACGTAAAATCTTTTAAAAAATAAAATAAATAAAAGCTAAACCTAGTTATTAAAAAAAATTCTGTTTTCATCATAAAACTAAATTTTGAACAAAATTACTTGGTACACAGAAAGAACCGAAGTAATAAATAGGAAACTTAAACATTTCAAATAAAATAAAAATACTTAAAGATAACCCTCCTTCCCCCAGAATTGTTCCAGTCTATAGTGGATGGGCATTTTATTTTATTTTATTATTTTTTAAAGATTTTATTTATTTGACAGAGAAAGACACAGTGAGAGAGGACCACAAGCCGGGGAAGTGGGAGGGGGAGAAGTAGGCTTCTTGCTGAGCAAGGAGCCTGATGCAGGGGCTTGACCCCAGGACCCTGGGATCATGACCTGAGCTGAAGGCAGATGCTTAACAACTGAGCCCCCCAGGTTCCCCTGGGCATTTTATTTTTATAACTGTAATCCAAAATAAAATTAAAACTCCAAGACATATATGAATCATTATAAAAATGAATAAACAGGGGCGCCTGGGTGGCTCAGTGGGTTAAATCCTCTGCCTCCGGCTCAGGTCATGATCTCAGGGTCCTGGGATCAAGCCCCGCTTCGGGCTCTCTGCTCAGCAGCCTGCTTCCTCCTCTCTCTCTGCCTGCCTCTCCACCTACTTGTGATCTCTGTCTGTCAAATAAATAAAATCTTTTTTAAAAAATGAATAAGCAGATCTCATAACAAAAACAGAGTATCAAAATAGTGTCAGAAAGCAAGTAATTAAGCCAATGCAAAATTATACATTGATATGTGAATCAACAGTGTGCAGAATGAAAAGTTTCTCACTGACAAGCAGCAGCCTGTTTACTGGGGACACAACTCGCCCCAGACACAGGCCTGGCCGCTAGCGTGGAGACAGACGACGGATTCTGCCTCAGCGGCCAGAAGGCCCAGAAGAAAAGGCACGTGAAAGGCGACTTGGAAGGACACGTTCAGCGGGAGGACAAGGTGGGGAATCTCCCAGCAGAGGGGGAGAGGGCGGTCCCAGCGCAGGGGTGGGGTGGGAAGGGAGGGGGAGCCCCAGCCCGATTTCTGGCCGCGGGGGCCGTTGCATGCCGTTGTCCTGAAGAGCTCAGTGCTCAGTTCTCTCCAGCAGCCCCGCGTGTAGGAAACCATCACCCTGTCCTGTGCTCTCCCGCGGCAGCCGGGCAGCCTGGCCACCCGGCGGGAGGGGCAGGTTCACAGCCAGCGCGAGCGGCCTCCTCCCCCCACGGCCTGTCGCTGCCCGGCGCCCAGAGTCCCCCAGAGTCCAGACCTGGAACTGGAACTACCCGAGCGACAATGACCAGGGTGGGCGAGGGAGGCCTCCGCGCAGGGAGGAGGGGGGCCGGGGCGGGGCCAGCGGCAGCCCCCTCGGCCCCCACCCCGCCCTCCCCACAAGCCAAGCTCAAACCACACGAGTGGACGCGAAATAGGCGGCGGGGTCCGCACTGAGGTGCTAAGGAAGCTCCATCTAGGGCTCCATCACAGACAGACCCGAGCGTCTGTTGAAAGAGAAAAACACGTTTTACCTCAGTGCACCTGCAGAGAGAAAAGAGTACAAGTGACCCGAACTGTGTTTTTTCTCCTTCAATAAATTATGAATTCCTTCAGAATTACGGCCTGTGTCCGTCTTTATAATCCTGACACTTAGCACTGTGCCTCAGGGAACGACTGAAGGATAAAGGTACAACCAGGAAATCTGAAGCTTGGAAGACTTTAAAGTTGAAAAAAGAGTCAGGATAAGAGACAAGAACGCAAAATCGCTTATCTACTGAGGCAGAGTTAGAAAGACCTACATCTCCCCACGGACAGTTGGTGCCACCAGAATCAGATTACCGGCCAGATAAATCCTAAATCCAATCAATAATTCCAGTGTTCTAAACTCCCCAGGAAGTCGACAAATAATTCAAAAATGTTCTAAGTACTGTTACAAATTTCATCGTGACCCTTATAAATGTTGCTGAGCCCAATTCCCAATTCCTCCCGGGAAGAATGACTGCTGAGATGGACAGGCCAGTTCCCCCAACCGCCAGGCCGCTCTTCTTGACACGCTAAACCCACCCCTGGAAAGAAGTCTGAGAAGGATCCTCGTAGCAAAATTCTGCCTGAGCCAGCAGAATAATCCAGAATGTAAGCGGAGCAGACACCAGTGGGGGTGTGACCGGGAAGCGGGGAAAGCAAGCCCACCCTCTACGGAACCTGCAGGAACAAGGCACAGAGGACTGAAGGTCGAGGCGGGAACGAGGGAGGAGCAAGGGCGACTCCCAAGCCTGGAGTCCGCCCTCCCCTTCCCCTCCAACACCCACGTCTCAGAGGCACGCCCCTGCCACCTGCACAAGGGTCACCACAGCCATACCACCTGGGCTGTTCTTCGCTTAATACCACTCTTTACACTGAGTTTTAAAACTTTTTACTTTAATTTTAGACAAAGTTGGAGAAAAGACAAGGTGAGTTTCCTCATCCCCCGTCTCTCTGACCCCACTGCCCCCTCCACAACCAGAACACAACTAGCAAGAGCGAGAAATCAACAAGGGTATGACATTACAAACGAAACTACAGACTTTACTAGAAATGCGCCAATTTTTATACTAATGATCTCTGCCTGTTCTAGGATCCCATCCAGAATCCTACATTGCATTTAATTACTATTTCTCCCTACTCCACACCAATCTGTAACAGTTCCTCCACCTCTGTCCTCTATGTCCTGGACTCTGCTCCTTGATTTGGGTTTTTCCGATCTCCTCCTACGACCGGAGTGAGGTTATGCCACGACGGCAGTATGGCCTTTAATGGATATGGTAAAATGTGTATCTGTGTCTCCATACTTACGTAAATGACCAAATGTATACGCGCGAGAGAAGAAAAATCTCTCCCAGAATTCAGTTAGTGAATGCACAGGGAAGGAGGAGAGCGATCACCGAGCACCTCGCAGCGGTCAAGGGTGCAGACGCGCCCTACGACCCGACCCGTGGGCAGAGCTCGAAAACAAACAGGATTCACCCGACCTCCACGTGCCACCTCAAGAGCTTTACCAACTACTCAGGGAAAGACAGTGAGTGCAGTGGGGAGCCCTGCACACACCAGGCAGGGGACCAGCAATCAGGCACAAGGACATTACACACCCCTACAGCGTTATTCTCAAAAGTACAAGGTACTCCTGAAAAGAAACACAATGAAAACAAAACTGCATTGTTACATTTTAAATTAAATTAAAAAATAAACACTGAATTACAAGAAAAAACTAACAAATTTATTTACGAAAAGGCCCTATCGGAAACTAAGCCCCTCAAAGCAAAGGAACAGCTTATCATCACAATAGAGGAGACGGTGCTACATAAAGTTTAAGAGGAGGTTACCTCTATAATCTTATTTTTTAATTTTGACATTGGACAACACAGAGAATACTAACATGTTTATTATTCATCAGGCAAAGGCTATTTGACAGAACTGGATTCTAGAAATGAATTCCTAACCAGAATACCAAGTGTGACTCTGGTTCAACAAACTTTAGTTTCGAGAAAGCCTCCAGGGCCCAATCTTCTGAACGTGTACTTTTATTTAGTATTATTCTCCTGATGATTCTTTATTTTTTTTAAAGATTTTATTCATTTATTTGACAGACAGAGATCACAAGGAGGCAGAGAGGCAGGCAGAGGGAGAGGAAGGAAAGCAAACTCCCCGCTGAGCAGAGAGCCCGATGCGGGGCTCGATCCCAGGACCCTGAGACCATGACCTGAGCCGAAGGCAGAGGCTTTAACCCACTGAGCCACCCAGGCGCCCCTCCTGATGATTCTTTAAAAGGGAGGTCTGGCTCGCATCTATCCACTCACCGGGCTCCTGGAGGCCATCACTCTGAACTTTGTACATATGGCATTCAGAAGACTTTTTCTTTTTTCTTTTTTAAAAGAAAGCTTTTATTTATTTATTTGACAGAGATCACAAGCAGGCAGAGAGAGAGGAGGAAGCAGGCTCCCGCTGAGCAGAGAGCCCGATGCGGGGCTCGATCCCAGGACCACGGGATCATGACCTGAGCCGAAGACTGAGCCACCCAGGCGCCCCACAGAAGACTTTTTCGAGTTCTTCCCAATTCTTTCCGCCACAGTCAAAGTGTACTTCCCATGGCTTCCAGTAAAAAAAAGGTTTACTCCACAAAAACCTGACACTCCTCTTGACGAGACGACAGTGACGTGAGACCTTTCTGCGCTCAGTTCAGGAGGAAATGGGTGCTTAGAGTCACTGCTCAGAGCGTCCCAAAGCAGAGGAGTAAGTCACCGGGCACAGGCCGATGGACCGCCATTCTACTGGGGACTGGGACTGGGGACTGCTCTCCGACACCGGCGCCGAGCGAGGCTGCCGTCTGGATGGGAAAGGGCCCAGTTTCCAGGGCTGGAACGCGCGGGATCAAACCTACTCAACCACCGCGGCGCTCCGTACCAGCTCCGCTCTCCTCACGCCGCCGCCTGAAGTCCGCGCCAGTGTGTCACGGAGTCATCAACAGAACCTCAAAGGTTCCCTCTGGGAGTTAGACAAGAAAGTCCTCGTGGACGCGTTTATTCGGCTCGCGGCCGGCAAACGGCGAAGGCCGCGCTGGTTTCAGAGCGTCCCAGCGCGTCCGGGTGTGCGGAGGCGGCACCTGCCCGGTCCTCCCTGGCGGGCCAGCAACCGCGCGCCTCGCTCACGAGCCAACGAGCCAACGCTCAGCTGGCTCACCGGGACAGAGGAATCTCGTCAACCACGTTCTTTGTTTTGTTACTGATCACCACTCTGACTCATAACTTGTTGTGTATTTTGCCAATCAGCAGCTCCAGCCTTTGCAATTAAGCACAGTATCCCAGACGAAGTGTTCTCAACTCTTCATTTTAACTCACCATCACATTCTGCACTGACTTCTGGGCTATTTGGAAATTGTTCATGTTTGTTCCCAAAAGCTAAACAGGTTGGGGGTGGTGCCTTATGGTTTCACAATGAAGCCTGAGCACGGTGGTTCCATGGCTCAATGAGTCATAGGGTCTCTCTCAGCCAGTTCCCGAAAAACCATGGTTCAAAAATCTTTCAAGATTTTGTTTATTTATTTGACAGAGAGCCCGCGTGAGCACAAGCAGGGGGAGTGGGAGAGGAAGCAGGCTCCCACTGAACAGGGAGCCCAACATGGGGCTCGATCCCAGGACCTGAGCCGAAGGCACTTAACTGAATGAGCGACCTGGGCGTCCCTCAAAAATCTTTATCATGTTTGTTTGTGTTTCTTATTCAGGCTGTAAGTTTATAAGACTAAAAAGCTAGTTCCAGTGGGTTATTAATGTGGCCCTTATTATAAATGAAGACATAATGAAAATCATAATTATCCTTAGTGCCTTAATTTCTAAGACAGTCTTTACCTTCAGGCTTTAAAAACGACACGTTTTCTGTTGTAAAACCTAACGCATGCATGCCAGACACAGCAGTCAGGAGGGAAAAAATAAGGCATAAGCATGATCCTAATTTGCCATACCCATACCTACATGTAGCTCACACTAGTTGTCCATAATTATCAACTTCCAGAAGTGAAATTTCATTATGCTGCTAGAAAGAGAAACAAACCTACAAGAGTGCCCAAGGAGAGTCAGTACACAGAAATGCACGCTAGCAACACCCACTGCATACACAGCCCCCACCACGGACGCATACGCGTTCCCAAACTGCGGCCACCGAACGCGGGCGCGTCACTGGCAAGCCGGGTTTACCGCGAAGCTTCTGAACTCCAACCTCGTCATGAGCTAGCATTTCGGAGAAATCACAGGTTTGACTCCCCAGTTAACTGTTTCTGCTGGACATTGACACAAACACCGCTCAGTCTCTAAAATGCTCCTTCATATGCCGCCTGAATCATCACACACTCCGGGACGAACAGTGACCCCTACTAACGGGCTGAAGCATGAACAGACGAGTCAACATCTGATGGTCTCTGGGAAGACTCACATGGAAGCAGATTCAGCGTGTGATAAAGGAGGCATTTCAATCGTAAACAGGAAGTGTACTCTTCAGTAAATATGAGAGGAAAAACTGTGTGACCTAAATAAGCGACAGTGGAGCTCGAGTCTTCACATCAGGAGACCCCGACTGACATAAGATTTGTGTGTGTGCGCGCGTGCGTGTACAAAGGACCATAAAAGTATGTGAAAACAATAGAATCAGACACTCCCACGTGGACTACAACTTTCCCTAAGAAAGAAATGTCACACATTAAGTCTTGTTACTATTTGCCATCAGTTATTTAAAAATAAATTTGAGGGGCTCCTGGGTGGCTCAGTGGGGTAAAGCCTCTGCCTTGGGCTCAGGTCATGATCTCAGGGTCCTGGGATCGAGCCCCGCATCGGGCTCTCTGCTCAGCGGGGAGCCTGCTTCCCCCCCTCTCTCTGCCTGCCTCTCTGTCTACTTGTGATCTCTGTCAAATAAATAAATATATAAAAAAAATAAATCTGAAATCAAAGTGAGAATTTTCTACACAGAACAATATAACACAGGCTAATAAAATGACAAAATGGAAATAAATATTTGCAACACTGCAATACCAACTGTTTGTAAAAGCTCTCCAAAATAATTTAAAAATACTTACAATCAAATAGAAAAATTAGCAGACACTATACCCAGTGCAGAGGGAAATAACAATCTTTTAAAGATAAGAACTTCGTTTTTAATCCTTTGAGGAAAACATGCAATAGAAACACAATGAAATAGGCTTTTTAACCCATCTGGCAAACAAACTCAGCATGCTGCGGGTCACAGAGGACAGCAGCTACTCCTGTTTGCTGAGAAAGCTGCCTTAGCAATCTAGAATCTATTACAATTCAAAATGTGCATAGCCTTTGACCCAGCACTTCTAGAAATTTAACCTATACATATTAAAGGCACGTATGCAAGGATTTGTACTGCAACACTGCTTAAATTAGCAAAACACGGACAGCAAATGGCCATTAAAATACACGACTGCTGGGCGCCTGGGTGGCTCAGTGGGTTGGGCCGCTGCCTTCGGCTCAGGTCATGATCTCAGGGTCCTGGGATCGAGTCCCGCATCAGGCTCCCTGCTCTGCTCAGCAGGGAGCCTGCTTCCCTCTCTCTCTCTCTGCCTGCCTCTCTACTTGTGATCTTTCTCTGTCAAATAAATAAATAAAATCTTTAAAAAAAAAAAAAATAAAATACATGACTGCTAAGTTACAAAATGTTCATCATACCGATGACCACCAGCGTTTTCAAAGAATGCAGTCCCTCCACCTGCACCGAACCGCAACCGTCTCCAGACGCGTTCTCGGGGTAAGTGCGGTCGGTCTAATGCTCCCTCAGGTGCTCGTGCAACAGCCAGCCAGCGCCTGACGACTCCGGGCACAGACCAGCCGAGAGGACAGGGAAGAACCTGGGGCACAGTGTGACGGTCTGGATCAGGGACAGAGAGGGAGAGCTGGGGTGAAAGCGGGGGAGGCGCGATTTCTTTATTTTGCATCGTTACTTTCGATTGCCCCAATTACTGCCCCTGCCCATGGAATGCTTCGCTCTTTTGGAATAACAAGCAAACAAAGCTATGGGAGAAGGTTTTTAAAGGAGCTAAACGTGACCAAGAGTGAGCTCAAAATGAGGTGCTGGGAGGAAAGAATGAAGTACCTGCCAAAGAACATTCGGATTTTGATTCTTAACAAGTTTTTGGTTCCAGTTTATTACACGTACAACTGAAAACATTTCACATTCTAAACTCCACAGGCCGAGATATGTTAGGAATTCTGAGGGCAGTTATGTGCCAGTTTCATAAACACACTCATCAGATGCTTTCAGAATGACTGAGCCCTTCTCTGTAGACGTACACGTTACTTTCAGGGCTAATCTCGCCTCCACAGCTGGGACACGGCACCTTCTCACCCATATGTAAACAGGAGCAAATGACACCGAGCTTCTCTATTTGGTCTTTGAGCTTGAGGCACATTATCTTATCTTCTCTGAAAATTAAATATGGCCAAACTTCAAAAATACCATTAACAAAGATGTTTTTAAATGGGAAAAAATGCTTTTCTTAAATGCAGATACATTTTGTAGTAACCAAATCAAGTTTTTAAAAGTGTAAGTCATATAAGTTTAAATTAGATTTCATTAACTATCAGAATAAAAAAAAAACTATGGTCACTGAAGTCAGAGTGCATTTATATGATATGACCTCCATATTCCAAATACTCAAATGGGCCAACCACTTGTGAAAAGAACATTAGCATGCTTATTAATATCTTGACTTCTAAAAACAACAAAGTTTCCTTCGTTTGCTATTTGGGTTATCTCCTTTAGCAATTTACTCCATTTACCAGTGTAAACAGAATAATCAGTCTCACACCTGTGCTGAGTCAGTGTTTTCCCACTCGTGACAAAACAAGAGCAGTTCAACACAACTGAAAGAGTAATCAAGTAAGACACTTCCTTTTGAGTTAATTAAAATGTTAAATGTTACCAAAAGTATTATTTGTGAATAATACACCATCTATGATGTGGGTTTTTCCTAAAAACCTCCATGAAAATGTAAGAGCTCTTCATGCAACAAATACTTAAAGGTGCATCAACTGCAGTAACCGGCGATCATATCCACGAAACCGAATGCGTAATAGACTCCTAATTTGAAACATATATAGAAACAGAATAGAAAAAAGTTTACCGAAGGGAGTTGAGGGAAATTGGGGGGGAGGTGAACCATGAGAGACTACGGACTCTGAAAAACCACCTGAGGGTTTTGAAGGGGCGGGGGGTGGGAGGTTGGGGGAGCCTGGTGGTGGGTATTGTGGAGGGCACGCATTGCATGGAGCACTGGGTGTGGTGCAAAACTATGAATTCTGTTACGCTGAAAAGAAATGAAATAAAAAATAAAAAATAAATAAATAAAAATTTACCCACATATTAGCAGTATTTTATTTTTAAACGGAGAGTGGGGTTCCAAAGAGGTAGTTTTTCTTCATTTCAGTATATTTTAAATGTTCTACAATAAACATTATAATTAGAAAAGAACTCACTTTAAAATAAAGTATCCAACAAAATGCAATAGCTTAATCCCATTACAATAAATTCTGAAAGACCTTCTTTTCTTACGTAAGAGCTGGATGGTAAATATGGCACCATTTTAATAGCGAAACCCTGGAAATGACCTACACATACACATGCAGACAGACACACACATAAACAGGAAAGAGGTTCCACGACACAAACCACATAGGGGAATGTTGTGCACCTGTGGAAACAGAACTACAAAGTCCGAAAGAGTCATCACTAAGACACGCCAAGGAGAGGAACAGTGTTTTGCTCACTTTTACTGAAGAAGTAAGGGGGGCATGTTTATTTATGTTTAGACTGGTTTTGAGCAGGCACTGAAGAAATTGGTCCTCACGGGGAAATCCGGAATCTCAGTGAGAGGAAGGTCATTATAAGCCCCTTAGACGGATTTCACTTTTTATAATTTTTTTCAATTAAAAAAAGTTAATATTGTTTCAAAGGCCCCAGCCTGGAGACTGGAAATGGAAACATTATTAAAGCGAGGAAGATGAGTAATAATTCAGTTTGACTTTCTCATCATCAAGAATTACGACTTTCATATTACAAGATGTGAAACAGAGAAGCCCAGAGAAGAGCAACTCCATCGCAGCTGGTTATGGAGACAAACATTTCTTCCGGTTTCCACTGCACTTTCTACAATTTCACACTTTGTAGTAAAGATGTGATATGAATCGTGCTGCTTGCCGATGCACTAGAGTTTACTCAAGTTCCTTCAAAACATTAGGGCACTAAAGCTTCATCGTAAGGAAAATTAGTTCAAAAAGAAGTAGGATTTTCTCAGGGCCCCCTCCTCAGTGACTGCAGGCCGCGTTCCGCAGCTTCCCCTGCAGTTGAAGGAGGGCGTGAGCTAAGCGGGAGGCGGATGCAGAACGCGGAGGCCACAGGACACCGCCGAGCAACACAGAGGACAGACCAGGGCTCCTGAGCCCTGTAGTTTTCACTCAAGTTCTGGACTCGCTGGGCTCTGATCTCTCCCTCAGAAAGATGTGGCAGGAAGTGCACGTGCCTCCAGGAGCCACGGAGAAAGGAGAGGGCACAACAAGCCAAAGACCCACGGGAGGACAAAGAGGGAGGACAGCCGCAGGTGTCACTGCGACAAGGAAAGGGAGAAAAGGGACTCCCTGGAGACAAGCACGTCCTCAGGGTCTGACAGCAAGGCGAGGATGGGCAGGCAGCACTTACCGCCCACCCCGGAGAGACATCAGTGCAATTTCTTCTAGAGAACAAAGCGCATCTAAAACCTTTACAAAGTGTAAACTTTGACCAAGCAATTCAACTTCTTCAATTTGCCCTAAAAAATAATTATTGATTATTGGGTCTAAAGATGTTACTCACAATAAAGAAACCCTAAAACCCAAAAACAAAGCATAAACATATACTTCATACAAAGTTCACGCGATGAGCATGTACAGTAATTTTAAAAAACTGAACAAAATTTTAATTTTATTTTTTATTTACCTATTTATTTATTTGACAGACAGAGATCACAAGCAGGCAGAGAGACTGACAGAGAGAGGAAGGGAAGCAGGCTCCCCGCAGAGCAGAGAGCCCGACAGAGGGCTCGATCCCAGGACCCTGAGATCATGACCTGAGCCGAAGGCAGAGGCTTTAATCCACTGAGCCACCCAGGCGGCCCCAAAATTTTAATTTTAGAAAACAGACTGAATGACTTGACTCAGCTTTGGGAAAACACAGAGTCAGATACAAGACAGAGAGAAATGGCTAGAGCAAAAAAAAAAAAAAAAAAGCCTCAGAACCAAGCCCCAAACAGAGGCATGGGGTCCTCCCATGAGCTCAAGTCTCGCACACTCGCCTCTGCTCATTCCCTCCGGGATGAGTGCTGTCTGACGGGGAGCGTGGCCACCCACACCGGGACATACGTGCGGGCTTTCTGGCTGCATGCCCCTTTTCTGCTCTTTCTGTAAATGCCGGCATCCCTCAGAGTTCTGTTCCCAGTCTACAAGTCTTCTCAGAGGGACACCTGCCCGAGGATCCCGGTGCGTCTCGCGGCTTCAGTCACGAATGGATGGACCCCGGGCTCTACCCAGAGGTCCAGACCAGCACGTCCTGAATGTCCCCAAACACCTCACGTTGCACAGGCCCCCGGAACAGAACATCATCTTGGTTCCTGGAGTCACCACCCACTCTGGTAATCCCAGACAAGCACCCAAGGTGACCCTCTCATGGCAGAGCTCCTCAATTCTGCCTCCTCAACAGCCCTTGAACTCCCCTCCACCCAGAGCCCACCGCTTTGCTCCGGGCCCTCACTACTCTGCTGCAAAACTTTGGCTGCCTCTCGGCTGGTTTCCAACCACCTGCGCTGCCCCACACTCATGTCTCCCAAAACCTCACTTCACTGCTTAAGAGTCCTTCACTGGCTCACCAAGGTGCCTGGATGTGCTGAGTGTGACCCCCAGAACCCTTTATGATCTGGCCCCCGACGGCCTCTCCCCAGCCTTCTTCTCTTCTCCTACCCTGATCCAGCCACGCTGAACAGTGTGCAGGTGATTACCACTCCCCGCGGCTGGACTCCTCTCTCCACGCGGGTCCGTCTCACTGACGGCAACGATACTCACGTATGAACAGTAGCAAGAAAGCCAGCCCGGCACACAGAAGCCTATGGCACTAACCTTATACCACTTGCCTAGGGTTCTGGAAGCAGGACACGGACAGTACTAGAAGAAAAGGAAAACAAGCGTCCTCCTCTCATCTCGGTAGAGGACTGTCCAAATGCTTCCCCTGACCAAAAACGTACCATGATAGTCCCCTACTTCACTCCCCTCCCCTCCACATCCACAGGTATGCTCCTGCCCTACAGCTGTCACAGCAACAACCCAAGGACACTCATCCCCAAATTATCTACTCCCCCTGGCCCAACTATAGATCCCGTCTTCTCCCCAAGGGTGGTCGGACTGATGAAGTAAACGAACTATGTAAATTCAAATTGCTGCAAATAAATGACATCTGTGTAAGTTTCCAAGGCACAGAGCTACAAAGTTGTCTCCAAGTCAACTAAGTTTCATCAAAATGTCTACTGAAAAATTATTTGGTCAACACTTTTTGCTTTGCAACTGTTTCATTATTTCCGTAATAGTTACACAGCTAATAACTACTGACTCAATGTAGTAGAAAAAAAGGAAAACCATAATATTGAAATCTTAATAGGTTAAAACAGAAAAATAACATACATAAGTCATGTAGGATTAGCATTTACAACTTAGCTAGAACTGATACCCCTTCTGTGGTGGCTTTAGAATATTTTCACAAATTCGGGAGCACCTGGGGGGCTCAGTCGGTTGAGGCTCCGACTCTTGATTTCAGCTGAGGTCATGACCACAGGGTCGTGAGATCCAGTCCCGTGTCAGCCTCTGCAGTCAATGGGGAGTCTGCTTGGTTTTCTCCCTCCCCCTCTGCGCCTCCCCCTTCTTGTGCACACGCACGCACTCTCTCTCTCTTACAGTAAATAAAATACATTTTTTAAAAAAGAATATTTCCACAAATTCTTTGATGCTGCTTCCCTTTAAGACGACGTGTAGCTTGACCCGTCTCACCTTGAGTGTGGACTGGATGGACAAAGAAAACAGGACGAACGTGTACGTGACCTTCAGGACTGCCTCGTACGGGCCACTTTCTCTGCGCCCTCTCACCTCACAAGCCGCGTCAGGAGGACACTAGCAGCCCTCAGGAGAGTGCGGGTGGCGGGAAGCTGACCCCCCGCCCCAGCCCTAACTTCCACGTATGCACACAAGCGAGCCCGCTGTGGGTCCCGCAGCTCAGTCTGAGCTTTAGGCTCCTGAGCCTCTGCGAGATCCTGAGCCACCAGCACCGCCCTGGCTGCTCTCAGACACCCGCCCCACAAGGCTGAAACAACGAGAAGGTACTGCTTCAAGCCACTGTCACACTGGAATAGAGAAGGTGTCCTTCGTTTTCCAGAGACTCAGAGAATGGTAAAGTAGATCTCATGACGGTCTTGTTTTGTTTTTAAAGATTTTAAGTAATCTCTACACCCAACGTCGTGCTCAAACTTACAACCCTGAGATCAAAGTCGCATGATTGGGCACCTGGGGGGCTCAGTGGGTGAAGACTCTGCCTTCGGCTCAGGTCATGATCCCGGGGTCCTGGGATCGAGCCCCGCATCGGGCTCCTTGCTCAGCGGGGAGCCTGCCTCTACCCCACTCATGCTCTCTCAGAACAGAAATCATTAAACAAAGTCACATGCTCTCCTAAGTGAGCCAGCCAGACACCCCAATGTCATGACTGTTTAGATTAATGTCATTTAAATGCTCACTGCAGCACTGGTTTGTAATCTGCTATTTCCATCAACAATGAATCATTTTAATAAACACGACATTAAAGTAGATATTAATAAGCAAACATCGCGACCACGTTAATGGTTGTACAGTGTTCCGTTACGTTGTTACATGACCATTTGCTTAACAAATTTCCTATTGTTAGACATTTACGTTAAGTTTTTAATATGGTATCACCATAATCATCATTTTTTCCCAAACATCTTTCCTATGCACCTGTCAAATTAGTTCCTTAGGATGATTTCTAAAAGTAGAATTACTGGATTAGAGGAGACGTACCTTGTTGAGATTTCTGAAGCTAAACGGTACCCCCCACCCCTCGCCAAGTAGGTTGTGCCGATCTACCCGATAAGGCCTGTCTTTAACCTGCTGACCACGGAACGCAAGGGACTATATGGACACAAGCCAACAGAGTAAGTTCCTGCTCCTGCCTTCCTGCTAACGAACAGTGTAAGGAAAGGAAAACGCGAAGAGGCCAAGGCTGGAGAGCAGGAACGGGTAGAAGCAGCTACTCTTACAGTGGCATAAAATAAAGGTCACTGCCAAAGAATAAGATGTCCAACCTCCAAACTCCGTCTGCATTCGCTAAGTTACAAGAATAAAAGGAAAAGTCCCCGGAGAGAACTCCCTCCTGCTTCTGCAAGAAATTCTTCTGCGGCTCTAGTGTGCTCCTGTGACACCTCCTATGTGCTCCCCTAGCTAAGAGACTCAGGGGGCAAGGAGGTCCCTAGGCTTTAAAAGCAGCCAAAGTGTGCCCAGCCAGGCAGGGACTGGTGAGGCAAGCTAGGTACCTGGGGGACAAGACGTAAGGGGCTACCTGTGGTGCTGCCGCAGGGCCAGCTCAAGAGTGAGGCCGCCTAGAGCCCTGCGGTTGTCCAACCTGAGGGAGTGCCTCCTAAAAATTCTGTGCCCTACCTGCCTCGCTTGCCTCACCCCAGGCCCTGATTACAAGTACAAGGGGAACTAGACAAAAGTCTCAGCTCTTCTCTTCGGCCCGATCTCCCTAAGAACCAGATCAAGCATTCCTGACCTTACCTGCTACGGGGAACTACAGTTTTTTGGACCCATATATGAAGGCTACCAACAGTTAGGTTCAAGAGAACGGAAGTGGCACTGCTAAATGAAACAGTGATGTAATAATACCAGTCCTGACAATAAATTAACATTTCTAAATCTGATCTCAGAAAAATGTTTACTTTACTTAATGACGGATCTACAAGAGTTTTATTTTCCACTGCGATATACAGAGTGGCATGACAACACATATACCAGGTGCCAACTTAAAAAAAAAAACAAAACAAGGAGAGGTGCCTCGTGGCTCAGTTGGTTAAGTATACAACTCGATCTGAGCTCAGTCAGGTCTTGATCTCAGGGCTGTGAGTTCAAGCCCTGCATTGGGCTCCACACTGGGCATGGAGGCCACTTAAAAAAATTTAATTTAAAAAACTATAAAGTGAAAACAAAACAACCCAGTTAAAAAATAGGCAAAAGGTAACACATACAGATGGCAAATAAGCATATAAAAAGACACTCTACATCATGTGTCATCAAGGAAATACAAATTAAAACGAGCTACTCCTACAAACCTATTTGAATGACCAAAATCCAGAGCAGGGACGACACCAAATGCTGGAGGGGATGTGGAGGAACAGGAACTCTCATTCGTCGCTGGTGGCAGTGAAAACAGGACAGCCACTCTGGAAGGCAGTTCTGCAGTTTTGTTTTGTTTTTTATTTTTTTTAAAGGATTTTATTTATTTATTTGAGAGAGAATGAGTGAGAGAGAGAACATGAGAGAGGAGAAGGTCAGAGGGAGAAGCGGACTCCCCAAGGAGCTGGGAGCCCGATGCGGGACTCGATCCTGGGACTCCAGGATCATGACCTGAGCTGAAGGCAGTCGCTCAACCAACTGAGCCACCCAGGCGTCCCTGTTTTGTTTTGTTTTTAAAGATTTATTTATTTAGGAGAGAGAGGGCACATACACGGGCAGAGGGGCAGAGAGAGAGGTCGGGAGAGAAGCAGACTCCGCACGAGAGAGGGCTCCCCCACAGGACACTGGGATCACGACCCGAGCAGAAACCAAGAGCTGGACACTGAACCAACCAAGCCACCGGCCTACTTCTAATCTTCTTGTACAACCAAACACTCCGACCACAGGACACAGGGAGTGTGGGGGAGGATGAGTAAGTAAAGGAGGGTGGGTTTTTAGGGCGATTAGCTGTTCTGTAGGACACTCTGAGGGTGGATAATATGTCATTATACATTTGCCAAAACCCACAGAAAATACAACCACAAAGAGTAAACATTAATGTATCAACACTGGTTTATCAATTACGACAAATGACCCACACGAACGCAAGACGCTCACAACTGTGGAAATGTGAGGTGCAGGAGAGGGTGCGAAGGGAACTCTGTACCATCTGCCTGACTTTCTTCTATAAAGCTCTAAAAAAATAAAGTCCTATTTTTTTAAAGCAATGGACAAAAATTAAAGAAATATTATTTCTACTGCCACTTTTCCTCAACTGTCTCCGCAAAGTTGGGAAAGAAATTTTAATTTTCTTTCTCCTATCTATGAGCTTTTCCAGGGACGCCTGGGCGGCTCAGTCAGTTAAGCATCTGCCTTTAGCTGAGGTCATGATCCCAGGGTCCTGGGGTGGAGGTCCCCATCAGGCTCCTTGCTCAGCAGGGTGTCTGCTTCTCCCTCTGACTGCTGCTCCCCCTGCTTGTCTCCATGCGCTCACTCGCTCTCTCTCTCTCTGCCAAATAAATAAAATCCTAAAAAAATTTAACTTTTCCATAACCACATTCATTTCTTCCCTGTAAATCTCAAAAAATTTCTCTCTTCTGCTCACACCTAACTCTTCCCATTGCCCTTCCCCAGCACTCTGAGAGCTCCACAACTCCTCCCTCCTCTACATGCTCCTTCTCCAGTCTATAACTTGCTCAACTTTCTCCCATCCCTACCCCCAAAAACAAAACCTTCCTCAGCCCCTGAGTGTAACCTTCTTCAAGTCCTTTTCAAAAAAGATCTAGCCACTTTTTGACTTCCCATTCACTCCCTGATGTACTGCAATCTAACAAGTCCTATGACCCTGGACTATTATCCCCATAAAGTCACACGGGCTTCATACTTGTTAGTGTTTCCCCACTGCTCCCCTGCAGCACCTGGCACTGTGGTTGCCTCCCCCTCCCCACCCCAGCCCCACACCATGTATGATTCTTTCCCAAGTATTCTCCTCACTTATTAGATGTTATAATGCCCCACAAGCCACATCCCATCCCAAACTCCAGGCCTTCCCCTGGGACTTCTATCTCGAGTCACGTATCTGACAGCAGCTACCACATCCGCACACCTAGCTCAGGTGTCCCTCATTTCACACACGTACAATCAACAGCCTATGTCCACAGAAACCTAGACATTCCGTTCAACAACCACTTGCCCCTCTTGGAGAATCCACTCCCTACCACTCACACAACTAGACTGCTCTATTTGTACCAAAGGTTCCAACCCCCATCCCAGACTCAGCTCATCGGGTGGGAAGCTGACCCAGACCAATCGGATTTCCTCTCCTGAGAAAGGGAATTGCAATCCGATAGTCTCGGTTGGACACCTCAACTAGGAAATCATACACTGCCGAGGTCATGTGCAAGGACAAGGGAGAAACCAAGAATGAAGGAGACAGTGTAGCCCCAGGAGAAAAACCAAGAGTAACCACCTTGGTGCTGATGACTTGGTATCTGGGTGTGTTTCTGTCCGCACGTTCTCTGAGACACCATCAAATTCTTCCCGTACAGTTTCCCCCTACTAAGCAATTTTCAGTGGATTTCTATACTTGTAATCGAATGGCACCTAAGATATTCTCCGCACTACAAGAAAGGAAATAAAAATACTGTCCGTGAACTATGCCATGCTGCCAAGAGGTACCCTGGTAACAGAAATACTAAAAGAAGGAAACCGTGTGACTTAGAATCAGCGGAACCCAGTATGCACTTGACTCCATGTACACCCTTCCACCACCTAGAATGCCCTTCTTGTTTGTGTATGACCCAGCACGTGAGCGGGCGTGTGCCCTCAGGAAGACACCGTAAGAACAGATCATACCGACTGTGCTGTTTCCACACAATGCGACGAAGCGAGAATGGACTCCACCTCTCGGACAGAATGTGGACCCCCAACGCAGGATGAAGTTCAACAGGCAGAACTAAGGTACAGTAACAGAGATCACACAGCATTTATCTCGGGGAGAAGGAATGCTGAACAGAAGGGAGCAGGAGGGGGCCTATGGGATGCTGGGAGTGTTACTTGATGGGCAGGGGGTGGTCTCCACGGTGCAGTCATTCCTAAAAGTCCTCCCAGCTGAACCCGCAGTTGATTCCTCATCCCGAGTCCAGACCGGTGCACCCATCCCCAGCCACTGTGTTAAGTCCTGTTGGCTCCTGAGTGCTACCTTCCCAGGATAACTGCCCTCAGCCAAGGGCCAGCAGTGTCACAGTCCACTGTCACCCCAGGGGTGGCCTGCAGCCATAGACCAACTGATACGGTGTGTGTGTGTGGGGGGGGGTGTCTACAAAATTCTATCCCCTTAGCTCAAGAAGGGACGGTTCTGTGATGCAGCCATGGTCCCGAGTTCTTGGTGGGACTGGGCTGCGGCTAGACTCCGAGCAAGAAGACCCCTTTTCCCCTGCCCCCGCCCCCATGTCCTGTGCACCAAGGTCACCTCCTCAAGCTCTTCTAGGGACATGACCTAAGACACACACACAGCTGTTTAGCCTAAACTTCAACCAAAAAAAGAAAAGAAACACCGTTGTGCACGGCTGAACGGCAAGACGTGCCACCCCCCCGCGGTTCTGATCAACAGGTAAGGGCTGCCCCGCGAGCAGCGCAGGCGGGGCGCTCGGGTTTCGGGGCGAAGCCGCGAGGAGCCGCACGGACGCTGCGGGGGCGACGGGCCGGCCGCCCGCTGTGCGCATGGGCAGCGCTCGCGCGCTCGCCTCGCCTGCCCCGGGCACCTGCACCGACCTCAGGCGCACTCTCCGGCCGGCCGCCGGCAGCCAGCCGCTCGCGCGCACCCCAAGGCCCGACGACGACCGGGGGGTCGGCCCGCTCCGGGCCGGGGTCGCCGCGGGGACCGAGGAGCGCAGCGCAGCCCCCAGCACGAAGCCAACAGGACGCCGCCGCGGGGACCGGGCATCCGCGAGGCCTCCACGCGCACCCGGTCGTGCACCTCACGAACCGCGCCGGGGAGACCCGCAAACGCCGCCGGGGCAGGCCCGCCGCACGACTGCGAACCCGCGGGGCGCGCAGGGCGCGTCTTACTTTTAGCCTCGAGTCCCAGGAGGACGGAGAAGCAGCCGCGAGCCAGGCCGGCGTCGGGGCGAGCGCACGGGGCGCCGCGGCCGGGACAGCGGCCCCCGGGCGCGCGGCGGCGCGAGGGACGGAGCAGCGAGCCCGGGGCAGGGCGGCCCGGGGACCCCGCGGCGTCCGGAGAGCCGGGAGCGTGGCCGGGCGGCGCCCGGGTCCCACGCGCGTCCTGCCCCGCTGCGGGGCCGCGCAGACCCGGCCTGGGGTGCGGCCGCGGCACCGCCGTCCGCAGACGCGCGCGGGAACCACCGCGTCCCCCGCCCGCGGCCGCAGCAAGGGCAGCGGCCCGGCCCGCAGGCCCCTCGGCCCGCAGCCCCGCCCGCAGGGCAGCCCCCGCCCGGCCGCCCCCCGGAGCCGCCCTTACCTTCCTGCTGGCGCCTCCGAGGGACACCTTGGGCCTCGTCTTGAAATCCCCTTCGAAGCTGAACATCTTTGCCGCTTATCCCATCTGGGAGGAGCCCCCGACCCTGACAGCAGCGGGGCGGGCGGGGCGGGCTCCCGGGGGAGGGGTCTCCGCGGGCAGGACGGGCCGCGCCGGGGGGCGACCCCGAGCCCCAGCCCGCCCTGAGTGGGTGGGGGGGAGGCGGCGCACTGCGGGGGCGGCTCCTCCTCACCTCCCCCCTCACCCACGCCTCCCCACTGCTCCGGCCGAGGCCGAGGGCGCCGGCAGGGCCGCGGACCCCGCACTTGCACCGGGAGCAGCCGCCGGGAGGAAAGATGGCCGCCGGCCGGGGCTGGCGTGCGCGGTCCCGCCTGCGCGCGCGCGCCCGACGCCGACGCCGACGCCCCGGCCCTGCATCCCGCGGGCCGCCACCCTGCGCGCGCCCGCCATCGACGCCGCGGCGCTCCCCGGAGGCCGGCCGGCGTGCGCGCGCCCGCCATCGACGCCGCGGCGCTCCCCGGAGTCCTCCAGCGTGCGCGCGCCCGTCGCCGACGCGCCGGAGCGTGGGAAGGCCCCGCGGTGACCCGGTTCTGCGGCGGGGCGGGGCGGGAGCGCCGGCACCTGCGCGCCGGAGCTGGGCGCGCGCGTGCGCAGTCCCGGCTCGCGGGCTGGCGGCGGTCGGTGCGCCGAGGGGCCGGCCGGGTCGTGTCCCGGGCGCCCCACGCGCGACCGGTGCGGACGTCGTGGGACCCAGAGCGCGCGGCACCCGCACTCGGACTGCGTCCCGCACTCGCGGCCGGAGCCCAGAGCCCGCAGGCCGCGCCCCCGGCACAGCGGCGCGCCCCCGGCGGACGTCCCCGCGGAGATCGTCCTCCCGCCGGCGCGTCGGGCGTCTCGGGGGCGCGTCAGACGGGCGGGGACTGGGAGTGCGGCGGCTCCGGTCCGCGCGCCCGCGAGCGAGTCCGCCCGAGCTCCCGCACTCCCCGAGCGGCCCGCGGCTTCGGGCGGGCCGGGCCCGCGGCGGGGGGAGGCTCTGTTCCGCGCTCGTCCCCGCGTTGCCGCCCCCTTCTCTGCCCGCCCTGTGCGGGGTCTCCGGGGGCCCGCGGCGCCGCGCCCTGACTTGGCGTCTGTCCCCACGCGCGGGGAGAAAACCAAATCGGATGCTTCTGGAGGATTTTCAAAGATGTTTTAAAAGTACTTCCAAGGGGGACGCCTGGGTGGCTCAGTTGGTTGGACGACTGCCTTCGGCTCAGGTCACGATCCCGGAGACCCGGGATCGAGTCCCGCATCGGGCTCCCAGCTCCACGGGGAGTCTGCTTCTCCCTCTGACCTTCTCCTCGCTCATGCTCTCTCACTGCCTCTCTCTCAAATAAAGAAATAAAATCTTTAAAAAAAAAAATAAAAAAATAAAAGTACTTCCAAGGGGAAAATGCCAGGTCCAGTAATGCCGGGTACAAAGCGGTAGAATGGGCTCCCCGTACCCGGGACCGCTTCGGGGATGACCGCTCACGCCGCTCGGGTCATTCATGCCCCGGCCCTTACCCACGCTCCCATGATTGTGAAGCGAACCCTAGACATCACCTCACCTACATACGTCAGAACGTGCCTCTTAAAAACGGGGGGATTTGTTTTTGAAGACAGTGTTTTCATGATCGCCCTAAAAAGCCAGCAGTAGATTTCAAGGATAAGTTGGGGGTAAAAGATTCCCCAGCGCGGGTGCTGCTGATCCTAGCGCCGAATGCCGGTGGGATGTGATTCCTTCTGTGCCCTGGCCTGCTTCCTCCTCCGCCCGGGGGCCTGCTGTAGTGTACAATGGGCCCGCAAATACTTGCCCATGAAACTGATGATTTTTAAAAGGCAGTGGGAAAAGGTAGGTTAAAATCACATAAAAGCCATTAGAACCGCTAAAATGCAACACAGTGACAGCACCAAATGCTGGCCAGGAGGTGGTGAAGAAACTCAGCCTTCCCTATGTGGAATGCTATAGCCATTCTGGAAACTAGTTTGGTCATTCCTTTTTCTAAAAAAAAAAAACGAGACTGAACACTTACCAGATGGCCCAGAACTTGCATTCCTGGACATTACCCCAGGGAAATAAAAATGTATGTGCACATAACATTAACACGCAACTATTCGTGTCAGTTTTTTCCTATCGGCCAAATCTGGAAACAACCAAAATGTCCTTTGAAGGTCAGAGGTCAACCCCACTGTGGTGTGTCCTCCCCACAGATGGGATTCAGCGGTGCCCCGGGTACCCTCAGGATGCCGCCGACTGCAAAAGTCACTCCCAACAGGTTGCATACAGACTGGATAATGCCATTTCTATGGCAAAATGACAAAAGCCTAGAGACAGAGACTGGGTTAGTCATAGTGAGGGACTAAGGAGGGGAAGGTGGGGCGGGTGGGACCACATGGGAGCCGCAGGAGGGAGGTCTTTGTGGTGGTGGAACGGTTCTGGGGCATGGTCAGTGGTGGTTACGTGTGATAAAATGAGACAGAACCATGAACGTGCCCCCTGTCATGTCCGCGTCTTGGCTTGGATGTTGCACCAGAATCACGTAAGATACGACATGAAGGGAATTACATAAAGGGCGTGTAGGACATCTCCGCACCGTTTTCACAACTTCCTGTGAATCTGTATCTCAAAATAGAATTCTTTTTTTTTTAATGAAGATTTAATTTATTTGACAGAGAGAGCACAAGCAGGGGGTGTGGGAGAGGGAGAGGGACAAGCAGACTCCCCGCTGAGCAGGGAGCCCAATGTGGGGCTCGATCCCAGGACCCTGGGACCACAACCTGAGCCAAAGGCAGACTCTTCACCAACTGAGCCACCCAAGAACCCCTGGCTTATTCTTCTTTTAAATGTATATAACACATACTTTCTGTGTGTACTATAATTTTGAGGGTAAATTTCTTTTAGAAACACTTCGTGATCGGAGTTTGGGCTGCTATAACAGAGCACCCCAGACTATGTAGCTCACAAGTGACAGAAAGGTTCCTCATGGTTCTGGGGGCTGGAAGTTCAAGATCAAGGCCCAGCAAATGTGATGTCTGGTGATAAGGGCTCCCTGGTTCACTGATGGTGTCCTCTCTGTCCTCACACAGCAGAAGGCTCAGGGGCCCCAGGATTAGGGCACTAATCCTAGTCATGAAGGCTCCGCTCTCGTGATGTAGTCACATCCAGAAGGCCCCTCCTCTGGACAGGGTCACACTGGGGGTGGGGATACCAACATATGAATTTGGGGGTGGGGACAGTCCATAACATTAATGAAATGGCAGCAATAAGATGCCTTAAACTTGGATACACACCGCTCTTCCATTATGTTCCAGGGGATGTAAAAAACAAAAATTAAATTATTTTGCAAGATGGAAGTCCAAGGGCCACAACTGACCAGGAGTGCCCGCCACCCACAGCAGAACACGTGGGACATTCTCCAGAGTGGGCTCATGCTCACCATCAACAATCCTCGATGGAAATCATTCCAAATATGTTCTCTGCCTGCAGCGGAATGAAATTAGAAGTCCTTGACCAATCCTTGACAGAAAATTTAGGAAGATAACAAAGGCGGAGCTTGAACAACACGTTCTAAATGGCCCATGGCTCAGGGAAGAGATCGAAGGTGGAAGCAGAAAGCCTGTTGAGGTGAACAGAAGTCCAGGGAGCATGCTGAGACCACAGTGGGGTCAAGGGCATTCCAGACCCAGGTAGACGAGAGTCTAGGTTCACGAACACAGGGCTCCTCTGGGCCGGGCGCCTGGAAATCACACCAAGTGTTCTTGGTTCCTGCTGAGGGATTGACTGTGCGCTGTGTTCCCCGTGCAGGGGAATCTGGGGTCTCACCCGAGCCGGCTCTCCCACTTCAGAAACCGGTCCTCGAGACACCACGGCCTGGTGTCTTGCACACATTACGAATCTCGGTGGGGCAGGCCCCGGCAGCAGACCTGACTTGGGTCACCTTTCTCTCCTAGCCAGGATTTCTGAAACGCCTTCTCTCTTCCCCCCGAGCCATGTCCATGGCACCGATGCCCACCGAGGGTGAGCTCTGTCACGGCGGCTTGGGAACCGTGGTGAGTTTACACCCCAGTGGCCCCCCGCCCTGTGGCCCGTTGATTAGGGAAGCTCACTCTTACCCCACTGGACCCAGCTGATTCGGAGCTGCAGGTGCCATGCGGGTCGCCGTGGGATCCCCAGGTCCCTTCCCTGCACGCCTGCAAGCACAGTCTCTCCCCTACAAGCATGTTCCGTGCCTGTGCTGGGGTGGAGGCCCGGCTCTGGCAGCTGGCCCCCCGCCCCCCACCCCAGCTCTCTAGATTGCGCCTTGGCTGAGACCCACAGTCCACACCTCCCCTGATGTTCTCCCTGCTGCGCGGCCGGGGCAGTCGGAGCCCACAGGACACCTGCATGTGGGCAGACCCACCGCCAGCTGCAGTCACCCAATAAGGTCAAAACTTATTGTTTGGCCCCAGATGAACATCCTTTAGCTCTGCTGCCTCACCCGAGGGGGCCACAGAGCTGTGGGAGCTGCTCCCTCGCACGCCTTCAGCCACGCCCGCCCTCGGGAGTGCCATGCTGCAGGGTCCTGGGGTCAGCACTGGGCTCCGAGGCCAGCGGGCCAGGGCCACGTGCTTTGGGCATCACGTTGGTCCCCCAGCAGCCTGGCTCATGGTCCTGGTCATCGGACGTGACTCTGACCTTCAATGCAGGGACCAGGACGTCAGTGTACAGGAGGCCGGGATGTGGGACGAGAAGTCCCATAACTGTGTCCAGAGGGGTGTGAAGGAAAGCTCCCAATCTCATAACTAGGCTTCACACTGATCGGCATTTGCCTTTTTTTCTTTTTATCAGAAAGCTCTTTAAGATTATGGGCTATGAATTATTTATTTATTTTTGCTAAAAACGGAACTGCGTCCAGTACAGAATGGCCTAAGACCTCATCCTTTCAAGGCACCTTGTATAGACAGCCGTGTTATTCTTCAACAAAATCTTCTTCCTGTTATCACTGACAGGTTAAATGATGTGTGCAGTTATCTATGCATGCTTTCCACTTTCAAAGGAAAATCGTTTAGCCTTTTTTTTTTTTTTTTGCTATGGAGGGCATATTTTTATTTTATTTTTTAATTTAAATTCACTTAATTAACACATAGTATATTATTAGTTTCAGAGGCAGAGGTCAGTGACTCATCAGTTGCACATAACACCAGTGCTCATTCCATCACATGCCCTCCTTCATGCCCATCCCCCAGTTACCCCATAACCCCAGGCCCCTCCCCTCCAGTAACCCTGTTTTCCTATGATTAAGAGTCTCTTGTGGTTTGTATTCCTCTTTGATTTTTTCCTTATTTCATTTTTTCCTCTCTTCCCGTCTTATCCTTTGTTTTGTTTCTTAAATTCCACATATGAGTGAAATCATATAATAATTGTCTTTCTCTGATTGACTTATTTCACTCAGCATAATACCCTCTCCTTCCAACCTTGTTGCTGCAGATGGCAAGATTTATTTTTTTGATGGCTTCATAGTATTCCATTGTATATATGGACCATATCTTCTTTTTTTTTAAGATTTTATTTATTTATTTGACAGACAGAGATCACAAGTAGGCAAGAGAGGCAGGCAGGGAGAGAGAGGAGGAAGCAGGCTCTCCACGGATCAGAGAACCCGATGTGGGGCTCGATCCCAGGACCCTGGGATCATGACCTGAGCGGAAAGCAGAGGCTTTAACCCGCTGAGCCACCCAAGCGCCCCATGGACCACATCTTCTTTATCCATTCATCTGCTGATGGACATCTGGGCTCTTTCCATAGTTTGGCTATTGTGGACATTAATGCTATAAATATTGGGGTGCAAGTGCCCCCTCATATCACTGCATGTGTATCTTTGGGGTAAATGTCTAGTAGTGCAATTGCTGGGTCCTAGGGTAACATGTTTTCTTGAGGCAAAGCCTTGTTCAGAAGAAGCTTTGGGTCCAAGCCCCGCCCACATAGGGGCCTAGCCACGCCCACTTGGGGGTCCTAGCCACGCCCTCTGGCGGTGTGACTTTGGATGAGTCCGATAACTTCCTCAACTTCACCTGCCAAGTGGGCAAAAGCCCCCCCCCAACCCTGGCTGAGGCGCAGGCCTTGGCGCCGCCGGCTCCTGAGACGGAGGTCTGGCTGACAGGGACATACTGAACAAACTTCATCTCTGCGGACCGTTGTTAGTACTGAACATCGACATTCCGAGGGCACTCAGCCAAGTGTGCTTCGAGTTTAACAATAAGTGAAAGCAAAAGACCAAGCATCAGTAAAACACTGTGAACGCCTTACTGATCCTCTTTTTATGCATTATCATCATCGTCATTTTAATCACTTAAAAAGGTTAGACCATTAAGAGTGTCAACAAGCAGGAGGCCAGACGGCAAGGGCTCCACTTGGCCTTGGCCACGGTGAGCCGCTGGGACAGCCAGCAGAGCCCCTCCTCCCTAGCCCGGCCACAGTAGTCACCTTCCAAATGAGAAACACTTACACTTCTGTTCAAAGTCGCCTACAGATAACTAAACGCTACAGCCTATCAGCACAGCAGGGGGAACTAAAAGCTACTATGTTTCGGGCATTCATTTTCTGACAGGAATTACAGTATATGCCGTACGGATTCTTTTACGTATCTGCTTCTCACCACAACCTTACGAGGTAAATACCATTACCCACGTCTCACAAATGCAGAAACCGTGGCTTGGATTCTCTAATGACAAGTCTGAGACCTGGTTTGCACGCGGCTGGGGTTCAAGTCCAGAGTTACTGTGTCACTCCAAAGCCCTGTGTTTTCCCCCCAAAAAACATTGTTTTATAATCTACAGTCAGCCAGAGTTTAACGTCTAGTGACATAAGCGAAGTTTGCCTCAAATATGTCCATAAACATTTTTTGTTTACTGTGGGGGAAAAATGCTGTAAAACGAGCTGATCTTGTAAAGACAATATTGTAAAGAGCACTTCACTTAAGTACTTTCCAATAGTTAAACATCAGGGCAGCATACGCTGCCAAAGAATGAAGACATTTTATTTAAAATTACACTGGCGCAAGACCATCAAAGTATCCTTAACATTTTCATTAAATTGAGATACAGGTATAGTTAGAGTAGTAAATCTCTTCTGATACAAGGTGTTCATTTAAGAGCCAAGGCTCTAAGCAGCAGTGAGCCCAAAGGAAAATCCAGAAAAATCCAGGCCTTGCCTAGAGCTCTCCAGGCCAGCCACACAGCAGTCAGTTGTCATTCGAACAAGCCCTAAGCAGGTGCCCCTCCAGCTATGACCGCCACAGTGTCTGTACAGCATGCAGGGGGCGTTTGCAAGGGGTGGGGAGAACCAAGCTGGGCGTCTGGTCTATAGGCTTTATCAGTCAGGCATGGTGAGGCCAACAGACGGGGAGAAAACTGCCTGGTGAAAGGCAGTATGCTAGATCCCAAGAGAAGGGGCTGGCCACACCATGGAGGCTCCATGGGAAGCATTAAGGAAAGTCAAGAGGTGTGGGGGCAGGTGGTGGTGAGATGGACAAGAGCTTTTACTTTGGTTTCTGCAAGAAGGAGTGGGTGAGGTAGGGTAAGTAGGCTTAGGATTGGATGGCTTGAGTGACTTAGGTGGGCTCTGGGGCAGAGGAGCTGCCCCCAACTGTCCGGACCTTGCTCTGGGGTGGTTAGGGCCGACGGGCGGTGGCCCAGAGTGTGAGGGCCCGCTAGAGCAGATGACAGGGTCACGGACTCCACAGGGCTTGCTTTGTGTTTATAAGATGTTCTCCCAGGTAGACAGTGTTGACTGTCACTAAGGAGGGGTGAACCCTGGGTGGGCAGGGCCCCTAGGGTCAGGGAGGCCCCAGACGTCAAAGCACCAGGACACAGAAGAGAAAATGTATGGTGAATGCAGAGAAGGGAGGCTTCCAGCCAACACCCAGGAGAGGCTGGCGCCTTGAAAGCAGCCCCTCCAGCCCCAGCTGAGCCTTCGGATGAGGCTGTAGCCCCAGGACCATCTTGTCTGCAAGTTCCCAAGAGACCCTGAGGCAGACCCCCCCGGGCAAAGCCATTCCCAAATTTCTGACCCACGGAAACTGAGACATGAGGTGTTTATTGTTTTAAGCCATTGGCTGTTGGGGTAATTCATTAGGCAGCAATACAGCTCTGATACAAATCTGGATCTGGGCGGGGTTCATTGGCCAGGACTGTGGGTCTGACACCAGGAGAAGCAGTCAGGCTGGATCTCGGCACTGCCGTTTCCATACTCAGACCCTGATGCACAGGTCCTGCTGAGACAATTCCAGAACCGAGTTCTAGTCAGTTCCAGACATTTCCAGATGGAGGTGTTGGTGGGCTGGAGTACTGTGTGTGCCTGCCACCGGGTTTGACAAGCCAGGACTGGGGAGGCCTGGGGTGCCCACAGGACCCTCCCCACCAGGGGCCGAGCGAGAGGCCTGCACTGTGCCCGGCTTTGGCCCGCAGCCAGGCTGGCCGCGCAGGGACCCACGCCTTTTCTGGTATGACAGTCATTTCCGTAACTGCCTCTAAATGACTGTTCCGCTCCATCCCTCCCGGCGGGTCCCTGCGGGCCAATGAAGGAGCGAGGCTGTCCCACCCACAAAGCCTCCCCAAGATCTCCGCATCCGCACAGTGTCCGAATGGGTTGGATTCATTTTAACTTTTCAAAACCATGTGAAAAATCTGAAACAATCGGGAGAGTCCCAAGTCCCAAGCAGCAGAACCATGTACCCCAGATGCCCCAACCACTCACCTTTGCCCGCTTATGCTCTGGGCGTGCACCTGGACTTCCCTGCTGGAACATTCCAAAGTAAGCTGGCCTTTTCCTCCTGGTTCAGGATCCCGTTGAGGAGCAGATGTCACATTGAGCTGTGGCGAGTCTTTAACGAGATTTGATGGGAAAGGACTATTTTGACAAGAGGCATCAGAGAGCAGCCCGTAGTGGACAGGGCCTTCCAGAATCACCTGCGGCCATGGGGCTCAGGCTGGTTGCCTGACTTCCACTCCCTTGGTGTCCTGCTTGCTCATGAACTGAGCTATAGCCATGTTTTGACAGTTTTTCCCCTTAAAACCCTGTCTAGGTATAGGGGCACCTGAGTTCCTGGTGGGTTAAGCCTCTACCTTCAGCTCAGGTCATGATCTCAAGGTCCTGTGATCGAGCCTCACGACAGGCTCTCTGCTCGGCGGGGAGCCTGCTTCCCCATCCCTGCCTACTTGTGATCTCTCTCTCTCCCAAATAAATCGATAAAATCTTAAAAAAAAAACCCAAAACCCTGTCTAGGTCTAGAATTAAAGACTGTGCCTTAATGACTGTGTAGCCCGTGTCCTCTTCGGAGGCCGGAGAGCCACAGAACCTTGGGGGAGAAAATGTCCGGGAAGCCTTCAAACCTGGCATCTCCCGGTTCTGGGGACCTTGCCCAGAAATGAACCCGCCGTGGGGTCCATCTGCCGTGTCCTCCCACCTCCTCCCTTGGACCCTGTGGGGCCGCCAGCAGGTCTCCCTGCGCATCTGTCGTCCTCCGTCGGCTCCTCCAGCCTGGTTTTAAGCCTGTCCCGCTGCGCAGGGTGCTGCCCGCCACCGAGCCCCAGGATGGTGGGTTCTCGCTCCCTCTCCTCAGCGGTCCCCTCTTTCAGGTGCCCGGAGCCCCCCGCCCCAGTGCTGCACCCCCTGAAGATTGTCAATCTCAGGGCCTTACCCCACGGAGCAAACACACCCCAAAGGGCAGGCAACAGACCGACCAGAGTCTCCTTCAAAAGGAGGGACTCTCATGCACCCGAATGTTTATTGCAGCAATGTCTACAATAGCCAAACTATGGAAAGAACCTAGATGTCCATCAACAGACGAATGGATAAAGAAGAGGTGGTATATATACACGATGGAATACTATGCAGCCATCAAAAGAAATGAAATCTTGCCATT